>PVJI01011185.1:0-57249 GCA_004026765.1 Micronycteris hirsuta
CTGGAGGGAGGGGAATCGAGGGATTGAGGGGGAAAAAGAGAAAACACTCATGGACACCGACAACAGTGTGGTGACTGAGGGTGTCTTGGGTGAGGTGGACGGGGGCATACAGGGAGGATAAATGGTGATGGACGGAGACTTGACTTGGGATGGTAAGCACACAGTGTAGTATACAGGCGGTGTGTTGTAGAGCTATGCACCTGAAACCTGAATAATTTTGTTAACCAGGGTCACCCCAATCAATTCAATAAAGAAGAAAAGAAACAACAAAAGAAGAAAACAAGTTCGTAGTAGTGCGGAACATATTAATATACTTTGGTACATAACTGTTGGAAACAAATGAGAATGTCTTGAGATCAACATCTTTAAAATCAAGATGATCATAACTGAAACACTTCAGCATTTAACTGCTATGGGCAAAAGCACTAGCAGGCCAATTTATTTCATAGACAAGGGATGAATCAAGTTTTCTATCCCGTTTTTTGAGATTTTAGAATTCTGCAGTGCTTAAAATTATATATGTATATATGTACGGAAATATTTGCATTTGTTGTTTGTTTTGCTTTTGATAGATGGTAATGTGTGTTCTATGAGCTTTCAGACTAAAAACCTTTACAAAAGAGCTGCTGAAATTCAAGGGCTCTAATCAGATATCACCCATTTATTTTTTTATCAAAAAACTTTTACAGTCATCTACCAATTTTTGGTTAGGGTTAGATCCAGATTATTTTCTGAGGAAAAAATTTGCCCTGATCACAGAACTTCCTTCTTCTCAGGTACTTACTTGATTAGGTGGTTCATCTTTTTTTTTTTTTAAACAAGCTGTTAAAATAGGACTGCCTCATTCTTTTCCTTTTCTTTTTTATTATTAATTAGTAACTCAAAATGTTGGCTCTCTAGATTCTTACTAGAAGTTACAATTTTTCACTCTCTGCAGCCAACTTTTATCCAAATACAGTTGAGAAAGAGCTTCATGGAAGTTTTCCTGGAGAATAAGAAGCATATTTATTATCCCAGATAAGTTATTCAATTTGGGGTTCAAGGAATAATTGCTAGTAACCACTTTGGGTACTGATGGAAAACCAAAAGAAAACTGCAGATTTGAGTCCCACTGAAGGGTACTGAGTCAGTATCTCCAAGAATCTTTCATTTTTCATGATTTGCCAGGATAATTATATGTATACACACACATACATGCTCTAATCAGTTAGAAATCTATCCTGAATCAAACTTGATCAAATTACTATTTTATTTTGAATGTGTTCTGAATTGCTTTTACCGTCGCTCTATTTTCTTATCTTTCAGCCAGAAAAAGTTTAAGATAGAGGTGCATTAAATTTTATAAGGCAGTTGTGTCTCAGGTGTTGTTGAGGACATTGGATAGTATGTAAGGAAGATCCACGAGAGAAATGTTGCACATACTTTATTAACAGCAAAGGATGGATTTCTTATGAGTAGATTAACCCGTGGTATCACTGAAGTTATTATTCACCGTTTGCTTTCACCACTGAGAGTTCAGAACCAAATTCTGACCCCAGATAAAATGTGTACAGGAGCTCCTATTCTATCACAATTTCTGTTTACTATTCTGTCTCTATTTTCCCTTTGCTCTAAATGTTTTACTTCTTTTTTTCCTATGTTATTAAACTTAATATTATCAGTTGCCTCAAATTCTCTTTTGCAATAGTTTAGGGAAGGAAGGAAAAAGAAGCAAGGAAAGAAAGAAAAGAAATACAGAGAACATTAAGCCCAGTTTTGCTTCCTACTCCTTATAAAATATGGACAAAATACACAATGTATTTTAAAAATCACATAATTAATTTAAAGAATTAAATAAAATAATTACAAAGACAAGAGCTATTAGGAAACTATAAGAGATAAGTTACAGAGAAGTTAGTTTCTGCATTTAGACACACAGAAGTTTTTGCAAAGTCTTCTAATCCTTGATATGCCACGTCTGTGACCTTAGGAACTTGAATAAGAGGAAATCATGAATGATGGGTCATTGATGGCAATGAAGAGCATTAAAATGTAGCTGAAGGTTTTGAGGCAAGAGCAAAAGGTCTCAAGAAATGTAAAGTTTTTGACCTGGCTGCTAACACTAGGTGGAAGTACATAAATCTGGCTAGTATGAATAAAATGTGAGGGATATTTTTTCATGAGATTGAAAAGGAAGAATGCCACTGTGAGAAGAATTCTGATTTGTCTGCTCTTGTTTCCTGGCCATTTCATGTGCTGAGATGCCGGGAACTTGAGGTTGGAGCAGTGAGCATTAGAAAACACTATAGTGAATGCTAGGACTTCTGGGAGAATTCAGTTTCCTAGCACAGAGAAAGGAGTGAGACTCTTCTATGGAAAAAGAATGAAAGATGTAGGGAAATTTGTTGACTTTATAAAACCAAATAGAAACATTCTGAAGGAACGTTAGTGGTAGGGTGGGGATAGAAAATATCACAAGAGAAAGGATAATGTTTGTGGTAGAAGAGCAGAGGCAAGTTAGGATACAGAGGCGGCTGAGCTTTTGACAAATGAGCGAAGAGTTGAGGAGGTGTCCTAGGTATGAATAAAATTAGGTGGCCTATGAAGTTTGGGATAAAACTTTATATAAACATATTTTTGGTGCTAGGGCCATTGTTTACAAATGTCAGAGAGGAGCTGGTTGGCATCTGTAGCTAATCTATGTCTCTTTCCTGATGGGTCATGTTAGAAGGACACCAGCTTTGGGCACGCTGTTTTCATCAGCCTCCCTCTAGCACCTTGAATAGGTCTTACTGCTGGAGGAAGGCTAATAACTTGGCTAAGAAATATATCCCATTTATTTCTTATAATATAGGAACCATGAGATAATTTACTTAGCAAACGCTATTTGTTGCTTATTATACACACGTGTGTTGGGCTCTAAGATTGATACTTGAGGCAACACATGCAAAATTGTTAAAAAATCTGGAAGTTAGAATTATTTACAAGCAGGAGCAATAAGATCTGAAAGGTCTTAGAGACCTTCATAAAGTACTAAATAGTAGGACTAATCAGAAAATACTAGAACTACAGCTGTCTTTGAAAGGGCCATGCCAGTGACTCTACGGTACAGTGTGTCAGTCAGTTGGAACGGCTATAGCAGAACTACAGACTGGGTGGCTTACATAGCAGGAATGTCTTCCTCACAGTTCTGGAAGCTGGAGGTCTCCAGACATCCAGACGTCCAAAGTGTCATGGCCATGTTCTGCTGAAAGCCTTTGTCCCGGTTTGCTGATGAAGGCCTTGCTGCGTCCTCATATGGGTGGGAGAGAGAGAGGGTGCCTCTCCTCACTCTTCTTCAAGGGCAGTCATCCCTTTTGAAGGCTTCCCCCTCCGATCCAATTGCTTTCCAAAGGCCCCACCTCCAGACACCATCACGATTGGGACTCAGCCTTCAACATGTGGATTTGGGAGAAAACCTGCCATCCACAGCACCTGAGGCCTAATTGTTTTGGTGTTAAAACTGTAAATTTCACAGTGACCCTCACTGTAATATAATCTTCATCAAATCTTTGTTGTTTCTATTTATTGTAATAATGTACAACATATGTTGTATTGTTTACTTGTATATTGTACATAATCCAGTAGTAAAAATAAAATATAAAAATAAAGTTAATGGCATGTAAATAAAATAATATAATTAAATATTATGTATATATTTATATAAACTGAGAGATTATCTACATTAGAAATGTTTTCTACCAAGATATGGATATTCATAGAATATTTGTCAAGTGACGGCATTAACAAATGTGGCAAAAATGACACTAACAAGCTGGTAAGCAGGGCATGCAGCTGTGGGTTGGAAGGGAGGCTAGTGGGGGATGGAGGGAAGGACAGATGGGAAAGACCCTGCCCCCGACACACAGATAACACATACACGCCTCGCCTTTTCCCTCCTCCGTGCCAAATTTGCAAATACCTGGCCACCAGAATACTGGCAACTGCAGAGGAGCAGCTAGCAAAACAGAAATTAAAGTGTTAGCTGCTAACTCTGAGCACATCTGTTCTAAATCAGTTTCTCAAAGATACGTTTCATTAAAATCACAGTCTTGCCAGCCTCTGTCATTTAGTTGCTAACTTGCTGTCACTCTGCCACTGTCACCTCCTTGACGGGATTCTGACAAGATCCAGAAGGTCAGTTAAGCTCTTTGCTACTCTTTCCCGTTAATGGTTTATTAACTAGGCACGGCTAAATATATTCTTTAAATTATGTGTCTCTAGCCAAAACTGGCTGTGCAGAATGATAAATTTCCTTCTAATCCTTTTCAAGCTATCAAATACATGCTTTCCCAGTCTCAATAGAATATGCCTGCTGATCTTTAGGGCTCCTTTTAAACATGGTTTGGGTTTCATTAACTTCAGAGGAATGGATAATCTTTTTTTTTCTGATAAAATCAATATTCTTTCCAGAGCTCTCTTCAATTTATTTTAAAATGTTTTATTTTCATTTGTCCTTTTAGATTTTTTATTTTTAAATCTTTTCTTTCAGAGCCTGATTTAGAATCTCTCTCTTATTGTTAATTATACTCCACGGAAGTCACTAAAATATCTCTCAGTTAACTCCCAATTAACTGAATGGCTTTAGAGGTAAACTGCTTCTGCAGCGTAATCAGCATATTCATGGCTCGGTTTTCTTCCCACTGCCTGTTTTACAGTATTTCTGTCACGATAGAGCCAGCAGTTTACTTCCCCGCAGCTTCGTTCTGGGTGGATCTGCTCTTCTCATCATCTAGTCAGGGGGTCTTCTCTGCTATACAAAGGAGGGCCAGTTGCCAACAATGTATATTTTTGAAAAAGAGATCTTTAAATCAAGGGGTTCCTGGAACCTGGGGTGTATACAATGGTCTTTATAACTATGGATCTTTGAAAGTATATGCTAGAGGTGGGTTTATGTGTAAATTTCTAGGGAAAGTCTCTATAGCTTTTTATTAAATTCTTAATAAATCTACTGTCATACCAACACTAAATACTTTCAAGTTTTTCTATTTACCTATTTAATAGATGGCATGTGGTAACAGGCATAGAAAAAGTACAAACTTTCCAGGGAAATAGTCAACGAAATTCACAGCTAATTTAGATTTTCCTGTGGCACGGCCCTGCCTTCATCTCTTAGTTTAGTTGAAAATGCCTTACAACCTCCAGCCTGTACTTGCCCTCCAGCACATTGGTTGGGAGCTCCTGCTGGTACATACCACAGCTGCATCCACAGGCATGCAAGTAGCTTGAAGATTTAGCCCAACACTACTGAGAACCTGCCACCTACAGACATATACTTTGTGATTTATCTATATATATATGTATGTATATATATCTACACACACATATATATAATTTTACAGTCTCAAACAATTCCGTGGTGCAAGTTTTCTTATTCACTGTAATATCAACTTTTGTTTCTTTATTTCTGATATATACATTCTTTGTTTGCAGACATGTTTTTTCTTTGGTTTTATTTTCTTTCAAAGGGTTTAATTTCACTCAGCTGGTTCATACAATAAAAAAGTAGTATTTAGTAAACTTTTGTACTAAAAGACAGGAATATACTTGCATCAGAGAAAAAAAATTAAACAAATTCAAAAAGCTATGAAAAAAACAAATAAATACAGAGTGTTTGACAATGTTAAATTTTTGGACAAATTACATCGGTCTGAATGAAGCTGCTAGGGAAGCTGCTTCAGTTTATTTTGGGAAAGCCACGGATCTTCCAATATGACAAATGGCGTTCACATGAGAACAGAACGTCCTGCCAGATTAAAAAAAATCGAACATTCTTTGCTGCGTAAACACAACTAATTGGTCACTGACTGAAATTGTTCCTACATGTTCTGGTTTTCTTAATTACCCACAGAAGACTGTCATTTATTTTATATATTAAATTTCAGTGTGACTAACTCTTGGGATTTAATTGTCTCTCCTCTATGCTTTACAAGTGAGAGTCTTATCCATTCAGGCCTCATGGTGCCATTGCCATCCAGGTCTGCAGTGTGGGCATCCAGATGGGGGCAGTCATTTGTGAGATAGTAAAGTGGTTAGCCAGTAATCAATATCCTTGATCAAGTATTTATTCTCAGTGATACTTTCATTACCATTTACTATAGACTGCAGATCTGACCTAAAAAATATTACTCAAATCCATTACATTCGCATCCCTTCTTCCCTTGTCCTCCAGTTCAGGCATGGCTTCTAGTGGTCCTTAGTCCTTATCATTCGTTCCTCACCATCATCCACACATCTCCAATCAGCAACTTAAATGCAATTTAAACCATACTATTTTGTGCACAAAATTCTTCAGTAAGTTTTCTTATTGCTTATAGGACTAATTCCAAGCTGCTTAACATGGCTTCTGTTCCTGAATTATGATCCTGGCTATGTCTGTCTTTTCTGGCCAATACCCCCCAGACAGGGGCCCCTGGTCAAACAACGTTAGATCAGTGCTGCCACTAGGAGACCTGTGCGCTATGGCTAACAACAGGGTGTCTCAGTAAGAGGGTGTGAGAAGAGACTGGTTAAAGAATTCAAGTGCATGTCAGGCAATTTGGGAGAGGGCTTGAGAAAGCATGTGGTTTGCTCAGCTTTGGCTGTTGGGAGGAAGTGGGCTACGCATTCGACTGGGTATCTTCATGACTTTTATCCTGTCAGAGGGAATGGGCAAATCCGTGATTGGTTAAGAAGCAACAGTCATCCCTGTTGACTAGGAGAGGAACATGCTTTTTTTACTTTATTTTTATTGCTTACACTATCACAAATGTTCTCATTTTACCCCCTTTGCCCACTTCTACCCAACCCTCGCCCCATCTTCCTCTGGTCATCACCACACTGTTGTCTGTGTCCGTGAGTTATCCATATGTGTTCTTTGGCTCATCCCTTCACCTTCTTTCACCCAGTTCTCCTCCACTCCCCTCTGACAACTGTCAGTCTGTTCCATGTATCCATGCCTCTGTTTCTATTTTGTTCATCAGTAGTTATCACATATAAGCGAGATCACATGGTATTTGTTTTTCTCTGACTGATTTATTTCACTTTGCATAATAATCTCCAGGTCCATCCATGCTGTCACAAAAGGTTAGAGTTCCTTCTTATCTATTGCTGCATAGTATTCCATTGTGTAAATGTACCACAGTATTTTTATCCACTCATCTACTGATGGGCACCTGGGCTACTGATTGCAATCTTAAAATGTAAGTTGTAAAACCATAAAAATTTTAGAAAAACACATAGGCAGAAGATTTCATACATCTTTTTTTTTTTTTTTTAATTTTCAGAGAGAGGAGAAGGGAGAGAGAAACAGCAATGTATGGTAGCCTCTCACATGGCCCTCACTGGGGACCTGGCCCGCAACCCAGGCATGTGCCCTGACTGGGAATCAAACTGGGACCCTCTGGTTCCCAGCCCGCGCTCAATCCACTGAGCTACACCAGCCGGGCCTAGATTTCATACATCTTGAGTAGAAATATTTTTACTGAAATATCTCCTAGGGCAAGGGAAACAAAGGAAAAAATGAACAAATGGGACTACATCAAATTAAAATGCTTATGCACCCCCCCAATCAACAAAGTGAAAAGGGAACCCACTGAGTGGGAGAACATATTTGCCAATGATACATCTGATATAGGTTTAATTTCCAAAATATATAAAGAAGTTATACAACTCAAAACCAAGAAGACAAACAATCCAATTAAAAATGGGCAAAGGACTTGAATAGACAGACACTTCTCCAAAGAGGACATAGAGATGGCCCATAGACCTATGAAAAACCTCAAGGTCACTAATCATCAAAGAGATGCAAAGTAAAACCACAATGAGATATCACTTCACACCTCCCAGAAGGGCTGTCATCAATAAATCCACAAACAGCAGGGGCTGGTGAGGATGTTTGGTTCAGTCTGTGGTTTGCAGTGATCTTTGTGTATCTGCTCAGCCATGATCGCAGCATGGTCTTCTTTATGCCCTGCTCCACCAAGTCAGAGACTGCCTTCCTGATGTTGCTGTTCAGTGAACTGTTTATGACTGAGTAGGGAGCACCATGGACTATCTGTGGTTGCCACGTCAGTGTCCCCCTCTCCCTGGCAGAGGCTGCCTTTTTTCCCTGTTTTATATTCTCTTTACTCTTCCTGCTCCACAGCCTGAGCTTCTTATAATATGCTGCCATTCTTTACTGTTTCTTGCTTCTTTTTTCAAATTGTATTCTCTACCTGCAATCCTTACTCACTCCATTTTTGCTTGGATAAACTCTACTAATTTTTAAAGTATTCAATAGAATTTTATAAAGAACAGTTTTAGTTTTATAGAAAAGTTGAAAAGATAGGAAAAGACTTCCAATATACCTTCTCTCTTAGTTTTCTTATTAACATCTTGCATTAGTATGATACATTTGCTATAAATAAGGAACCAATACCAATATATTAAGTGAAGTCCGTAGAGTGTTTAGATATTTTTAGTTTTTATCTAACGTCTTTTTCCATTCCCGGAGTACTTTTAAGAGACCATGTTACATTTACTTGCCCCTTAATCTCCTCTTGGCTGTGACTGTTTGTCGGACTTTCCTTGTTTTTAGTGACCTTGATGATTTTGGGGAGTGCTGGCAGAGGATTTTGTAGAACTCCCCTCTATTGGAATGCATCTGATGTTTTTTCTCATGAGTAAATGGGGGTTATGGGTATTTGGGAGGAAAATGACCCAGTTGTAAGGCGCCATTTCCATCACATCACATCATGTGTATGATCAGCATGATTCATCAGGGTCGATGTTGACTGGCTGGCAGGTAAGATTGTTATGTTTCTCCGCTGTAAGGTTACGCCCTTGTCCCTTTCCACACTGTGCTCTTTGGAAGGAAGCCACTATGCACAGTCCACACTTAGGGAGTAGAGGTAAGCTCCGTCTTCTTGTGGGGTGAGTATTTATATAAATTATTTGGAATTCGTAGGTGAGAGAGATGCATCCCTTTTCCTTTATTTATTTATTTATTATGTAATTTATTAATGTCAGCATGTATCATATATTTCCTTTGTGCTTTGGATTATAATTCCATATTACTTTTTAAATTTTATTAATTTGTTTTTCAAGTTCCAGCTTTGGTCACTGGAAACTTTTTCAATTAACCTGCCTCTCGACATGCCCATACCCATTTTTTAAAAATTGAGCACTTCCTCACTTTCTAGCTCCCTAAGATTCTACAAGTTTTTGTATATTTCCTGCACCAAGAAAATATATTTCTTAGAACCAACTATTTATCCTAGAGTGCGTGTGTGTGTTTTAACTGGAGAAGGTTATTAGGCTATAAGAGCTAAGCTCTAGTTGCATTCACTCAGGCAGTGTATTAGACCCTCTCAGCTGAAAGAGAACATGTATCTAATATACTAACCCACACATGTGTATGTGTATATATATGTATACATATAAACACACACATATGTATATATACATATCCATAAGTATTTCTATATGCAATCATCTGTAGCTACATTAGACTAAAAATGAGTTCATACTAATGTCTCCAACTCATCCATTATTACATGGCTCATTGTAAAGTCTTCCACAGGGCACAGCCCGGCTGTCATGTGTTCAGAAACACTGGACATCACTTTAGCATTATGTTAGGGACCAGTTTAAACAAGGAGATCAACAACAGAAAGCACAAAATTGCAGAAAAAAAAAAAGCATTGAATAGATTGTGTAAAGGACACTTATTTTCAGTATGAAAGCTAAATTAAAAAGGCAGGGTGCCTCCTTGCTTGACCTTAGTTGGGAATGTGTGTGTTGGGTGGCTAAAATTATTTCCAGCCTTATCTATGACCATGAGTAACTGCAAAAGTTCCATGAGTATTGGTTTTGAGTTACAAACAAATTTGAATGAGTTGCCTAAATCACAATTACTAAAATCTGTGAATAATAAAAAACAACTGTATTAAATATAGGATATTCATATAATTTGCATAAATGCTCTTAAACCTGATGTAAAATGCTTTTAAGAATATTAGCAATGAAATATCCAATAATAAATATATACTTTGCAAATAGGAAGGGTTGTTTCTTACATGTAAACTTTTCTGTTGTTTAGAGAGGTGGAGGAAACTTGAATAATAATTTAAACAATTATCTATAAAGAATGTCAGTGAGAGGCAGAATGGGAATTATGAAAAAAATTAAAAACCATTCAGGAATATATCTATTTGGAGACAAGTATCTCATGATGAAAAATTAGCGGTGTAAAATACTGACAAATTAAATGGCTAAATTGTGTCACCTGATCTCTTGGCAGTGTGAGAATTCAGAAGAGGTAGGATCGATGAAACTAGAGTGGTCAGAGAGAGTTTGGAGATAATAAATTGAGCTGAAATGTGAGGGAGATAGAGCTGAATGGATGGAGATCAAGGAAAGAAAGGGCACTGAAGGTCCAGAAATAATGGGAGAAATAACACAGAAGTTTGGAAGCCATGGAAGTACGTATGCATAGAGAACAGAATGAGATGAAAAAATTTCTCTGTGAGGTCAAAACTGATAAATTAGGTGGGGAGGAGGGTACAAAATCAAATTCCAGTGAACCCTGAGCTTTGGTAGAGGATTTCAAATATACTCAAGACTAATAATGGTTAAAAATCTATCAAGTGCTCTAGGCCTAGAAAAAGGTAAAAAATGTCACACACCTTCTCTCATTTTCTCTGCACAACAAACCTGTGTGGATGAGTATTATTATTTTCATTATTTTAAAGATGAGGAAACTGGAGTATGCTGAGAAATAAGGAAAAGTGACTAAACAGAGACAAAGATAATATAAAATTTAATTTTAATCACTGAATTAATATTAAATAGAAAAAGTTGAACTTCTTTTGCCAGCTAATGGAAGTATGACTTGACCAGAACCAAACTGGGTCTATAGCTAATTATTTCCCATGTTAAGAAACTACCTTTTGAAAATTCTACTCAGTGACTTAAAAAATAGATGATTTTCCAGTTGCTTAATGCTCAATGTCAAGCAAAAAACAATTTGAAATAATCGGAGAAAACAGTATTTGAAGGGCTGGAAATAATTAGCTCTAGACTAGGTACTGCCTGCAGCCCACCTACCATAGACAAGACCTGAGGCAGTCGAGCCCCTCATAGCAACTTAACTACATCCTAGAGCAAAGCTCAAGAATGCTTATAAGAATATAAAAATATCCAGCATTTAAAATAAAGATTTTACAGTTCCTGATATCCAATCAAAGATTACCAGGTATGTAAGAAGCAGGAAAACATGACCCATAGTAAGAAGAATAATCAATTATTTGGAACCCACCCCAAACTGTCACAGCTGTTACAATTAGCAGAGAAGAGCATTAGAACCATTTTAACTGGCCACTGTCTAAAACACAGACGTGAAGTGGAGTCAGTTTACCCAGCAGAGGCTGGGTGGAAGCAGATGGAGAGGGGGCAATAGGGACATCTGTAATAGTGTCAACAATGAAAATAGAAATAAATAAAAAACATAAAATAAGAAAAGACAAAGTGGTAAAAGTCCACAGAGGGGAAAAAAGGCAATTATTGAAGAAATGAGGTAATTAGTAATCTTGAATGAGAACCACAATATTAGAAAACAATATGTTCAGATATATTAAAAAATCAACATTGAGATGAAAAATATCCAAAGAAATTCTTATGGGATTGTGTAGGAAAGATGAAAATATTACTGTGGAAAAAGTATTAGGTTTGGAGTCACCCCACCTGAGTTTCAGTCTCTACTCTGTCGTCCACTCCTTTTATGAGCCTGAACAAAATGTGGATCACTATGAACCTCAGTTCCCTTATATGTACTATAAGGCGAATAATAATGATGTCAAATTTGCACAAATATGTACACATATACCTCTATACACTTCACACAGACATGCATAAACACACATATGTGTATATTCCCATGAGAGTTCGACATGTGATGTGCCAATAAACATAGCAAGTGAATTTACATGGCTAGTAGTCATGAAAGATTTGACCGTATTTTTTTTCCATTGGCATTGTATTATTAAGCTATATCATTTAGAACAAAGCATTTTTAGATTTTTGTTCAGGACATGGGATGAACACAAGGGCTTTAAAAATCAAAAGAGAGTACAGAGAATGTTCAACAAACAGCTTACAAATAAAACTAGGTTCAGGGGAAGGCAACATGGTTATCCAAGTCGGAGAAAGAACTATTGTCAACCGCCGCGGGCTGTCGGGATTCTGACAATGGCAGACTTCAGGAAGGTGTTAATGAATGCGGAAACGAAAGAATAAGACCTGCTCATTTCAGTGGTAAGGTCACACTGGGTCAATCAGAATGTGAAGAAATATGATTAAAAGGAATAAAAATAAAGCAACTTATAGAAGGTTGGATTATGAATTTCCTCAATCCTTTCAGTATTTGAGTTCTAAAGCACCCCAGAAAAGAGCTTCACTCTTGGAGGTGGGTGGGTAGGGAAGACATTATTGGGTCAAATATTGCTGTTTTTATAATTCTTTATAAGAAGAGACATTTTTACAGAGTGACTTTATAGTTGTCCAATCTGTAGGGGATGTATAAAAGCACACCAACAAGAATTTTTGTAGGCTAGATTGGTTGCTTAAATACATGAGTGAAATAAATCGGTGTTTGCTTCTGAGCAGTATTTTCTTTTCTCCATAATATAAATGATTTTATTGAGATCATTGAAACCACGATTAGCTAAAAGGCATATAAAATGTTGCTGACACCTCAAAATTTTCCCATGAGTATGAATTTTTATCCTACATATATGTGTGCCTAAATAATAAAATTAAAATATAAGCCAAGTATCTCACAATCACAAAAATAAATAATTATACATGCTGCTCCTGTTGGTGGAGTGCTGGCTACTTTGAAGAACATGATTTTTTTAGCTGATACAACTTGCTCTCTCTCTCTCTGTCTCTCTTCATAAGTATAAAAGAATACTGACAAGAAAGCCAAGATTAAGTGCAAATGTCTCTGCCATATTTCGGATTTTATTATTGATGATATCACTGGAGAATGGTTTTTGGGTCTTGTGGCTCAACTTTTCTTGCTGATCCTGACTTGTTAGATTTAAGTGAGAGAATGGGCTGATACGAACAAGAACACGAAAGCTTAGCTGGATCTTGTAATCTCTCTTCATCTACATATCTATTCTGATGTGCCTCAACATTTTCTATTAGGATTACTCATCTACTTTGGGTTTCTATTTTTTACAGTAATATAAGAGAATATTGTAAGCATTCCGAATTCTCAGATATACACTTTGCGACTGAATAGTGCCATGTGATTTTAGGTCTGTACTCTTGCCTGTCTTTCTGTTGAATGTTGGGAATAAGAACTACTAAAATTTTCACGTGTTGCTTCTCCAATTGCAATCTTCACATACCTGAGGGTCTCATGAGGTATTTTGGCAACAAGGGAGTTCTCAGTTTCTTCATTACACACACACATGTATTCTTGGTCAGGAGTTGGCTTAGCTACTTTCTAGAAGTGGATGTCAAAATACAGACCCAGGTAAACATGTCTCTGCTTCTTCCTCTCCCACCGTCTGCATCTCCACTCAAGGGAGAAAGCAATATGCACCACATGATGGCTAGGAATGCTGGCAAGGACCCCCCCCCACACACACACAAATGTAAAGCATCAAAATATCTATACAGTTTGTAATAAATTGGACAGTAAGATAAGTAGACAATGATGGTATTTTGTATGGACAGAAAAAGTAAAAAGTCATTTTGAGAAATAAAATGTAAAGCTGTGGGGTCTCCCTGAGTTCTGAGCCCTTGCTTATTTCACCTGATGTATGAAAGACATGTAGCATTTCTTCACTACCGTGTCTTACAATGTCTGACTTACCGTACTTTTTAGTCATTGTATGCAACTTAATAAATGAGCTGGATACTTTAATTCAGAAGAACATATTATACCTTAAAATGCACAATGAAAATACCTAAAATAGAAAAAATACCATGACTTCAGAGTGTCTCCAAATATATCTAGTTTCATGGTGAATCTAGCCATTAAATTAAGATAGCATATATGTGCTAATTCTGCTCAAGATATCCTAATTTTGTTCAAATTCTCCAAACTGATTGCTTCCTACCCCATCCCACCCCCATTTCCTCTGCTGCACACAACTCTTCTGGGTGACAGGACAGCAGTTTTACTACATGTCAGACACTGTTGCTCTGATACACACCAATTAGCACAGACGATAAAAACATTGTATCTCTGTGACTCACTAGTCTACATTGCCCGGAGAGCATTGGTTTCAGTGGGTAGAACTGGCTACACATTTTGGACATGGAGAGTGACATAATTAATTATCTTCACTGACTTTGATCACCACGATTAGGAGAAACAACAGTTGTGCCATGCCCCCAAACTCTAGAATATAGACTAATTGTAATCTCCTACTCTTTTGTAAATAATTCAAATCAATACCGTCATGTCTTTGCTCTTTTCCTGCGGAATAATCCATCTCAGACTTCTCTCCAGTTCTTCCACATGGTAGGGCTCGAAAGCAAGTGGCCTTATCTCTAAATACTATCTTTTTCATTTGCAGGTGGTTTTCCTTAACATAATATTATTATATAATAGGAATCCTATTGCCATGACAACCCAGAATGGAAGTATCATATTAATTGAAGTCTAAATAACGCTTATCAAACCCCCACTGTTTTCTGTTCCCACATTGTTATAATAATGTAAAATCTGTGCAGTTTCTGCATTGCTATTTTGATTGTTTCTTTACAAGGTCTAAGGAACCTTTACCATTCTCTCAAATTCATGTTTTCTATTTAACATAGATTTCCCCCCACACTAATGTAAATTCCCTTTCTAATCAATTTTATACACACACACATATCCCATCTTTAAAGGTGCCAACTGTATTAACTTTAGGTGAGAAAGTTATAGTGAAAAATTCAACATGACTTTGATCTAATTCTTGTTACATACATTTCTATAGAATTAGCCAATGTCCTTCAGCAGTGAGAAAGTTGTGTAGATAACATATTAAAGTTGAGGCTAACTAATCTGAATTTACAGTACGTATTGTGTAAATAGTACATACAGATAAATTGGGCACTTCAACATGGTTTCAAGGACTGTAGCTATTAAGATACACAGGGCAGGACAAAAGTAGGCATACAGTTATGAGTACACAAGAGTTTATTCTTGTACATTACTTATTAATGATTGTATTGTTTTTCATGCGAATGACACCTAAGCCTGTCTTTGCCTCACCCCGTATACCATATCATGTTTATTGGAATCATAAACATACTTATTGTTTCAGTGGTGTGTTAGAAAGTATATAACTTCTTTCATTAACTTATTTTTAAAATTTCTGTTGTTTGAGAGCCAAAGAGAAATGATAATAATTCAAAGATGAATAAGACAAAATCTTGTTCTTCAAGAAGACAATTTTATTTGGCAACTATAACTACTTTTTTCCTTGATTAGTAAAATAACTTATTTTTCTTTTCATCCTGATAGTTTAAAATTCAATACTTACCTTAAATATCGGGGAGGGTATTGAGCTACATTTAACTGTATTTAATTTTTCTTTAGGTTTGTCATTGTTTCCTCAACCTCTTCAGCATGACACAATTCATAGTCATAAACTTCTTAACTTACTTAGTGCCCTCATTTACTCAAATGGATATTTCAAAGAAAAACTATGACTCAGTTTTTAATAAAAATTGTATATCATATCATATGCCATACCACGATTTCATCTTATTTGAGATCTATATATATGTATCTTTTTTTTTCATTGCCATATATTCTTAAAAAATACAGGTGAAGAGGATGTTTTCTCATCATTTTTCCCCAGTGACTACAAAACGGCCTGTACTCTTTATGTATATTTTTAGTACCTGTTTTATGTCACGAATACATTGCATCATTCTTCCACAGCCCTTGTTGTTTGAAGTAAAAGTCCTGGGATAGAAAACAAAAACAAATGAAAAGCAAAACTCCTAAAATGATGTAGGGTCTTTAACTAGCTTTAGGAAACAGGTTACCATTGGTGACATTGTTATCCTTTATTTCTTTTGTTTTTTATAATCCAGGCCTGAATGAAGTAGCAGTTTAATTTTCTTACAGAAGTATTGTTTGTCTCAGGGATCTGAAAAAAAAAACACAAATATTTATCTTTTTCCCCCCACTATTATGGATGTCCAACTAAAGCATCTGCTCTTGAGTCAGCAAGATTTCCTTAAACCACAATGGTCAGTGTGTAGATTTTCACAGCTTTGCTATCAGTGTGCTCAATCAGAGAAACTGTATTAAACTTTAAAAATTGTATTGCAAATCTACTCACCACAACTGACACAGCTAAGGATGAGTCATAATTTCAGGTGTTGGGTTTTAAGGGAGGGTGTCCACTCCATTAGTGAACGTGACCGCACCATTCCTTCATCTGCTACCTTGAAAATGTGCTGTCGGTGCAGGATTAACTTGGATCAACATGAAATATGAATAACTGCTAATGCAGAAGAAATGCGTATTGAGAAAAAATAAAGAATATAAAGTAAAAGCAACCTCTGAAAACATAGTGGTGATAGAAATAACTGTCCTATTTTGGGAAATGTGCATTTCTTCTCTACCAGTGGTGAGATGAAGGAGGGAGCTTAGATGCCTCGAAAGAAGGAGACCACAAGAGCCTGATCATGCTGGAATCTGACATGGAATTTTCAGGGATGGACAGAAAGCGGTATCATTATGAAAAAGGATCAGAAAAAGTACCTTAGGTACATGTGGGATTGTATACATATATTAACAGAGAAACCCCATGTTGATATTAAATACATTAGTAAAATCTTTTCATATGGTCATCATGCAAAGGACTTAACTACTTCTTACCTGTGGAGTAATGATATGCCATAGGATCAGGGGCAACTCTAAAGGCTATGTAAAGTACCATACTTCTCAGTCCAGAGTTTCAGTCTTCAAATAATATATGTGATAGACATCCAGGTGCAGTTAAAATAAAAATAAAAAAAAAAACAAAACCTCTAAGTCAGAGCCAGAATTTTCTTTATTTATGAGATTCAGAAATTATAAATAAAAAAGGTCTTTTGCTGTTGTAATATATCTTGTTTCTGACAGGACAATGATGCCCTTGGTTATCCTTACTTCAACTGAATCACTTCCAAAATATATTATTATTGAAAAAATAAATTATCCCTGTGACCATTAAGATTTCCTTAAAATGAGATTTGGTCTTTAACAGAAAATTGTATTGCATTTAATCCTTACTAAGCACTTTATTTCTGTGCTTCATATGCATGTGCATTGCTGCTTCACGGGGAAGCCATATTTTAAGATGGTTGGAAAAAACCCCTCACCATTCTGTCAAGTGGCTAATGCTAATATTTTTGAAAGCTTAAAAAAGAAGTTTTGATAAAAGTAATATTTAAACACATTTAGGGTGAGTCCTCTATCAATTTAAGCATAAAAGAACAAAAAGGATCGAAGGATTGTTTAGCTGACTTTTTTTTTTTTCTTCTTCCACTGCCCACAGTAATATCCACATTCTGTATTCTTCTCTGGTGCCATTCAGTGACAACTTCAATTTTCATTCATTTTAGGAAGTCTCGGTCTTTTTTTGTGATTGGGCTAGCAGAGTTACATGTGTACTTGACATTTTGATAGGGCTTTTTTTTTTTTTTTTTTTTTTTTTTTTTTTTTTTTTTTTTATTTTTTTTTTGGTCTCTATACTTTTTTTTATAATGTTTAGATTAGGTTTATTTTTGTTTTTTTTTTTTTTTTTTTTTTTTTTTTTTTTTTTTTTTTTTTTTTTTTTTTGACCTATGCAACTTCTTTGACAAAAGCACTTTGATTCTAGGGGATTTTAGACATGCCACTTTGATGTGCAATATTGATGCAGGGTTGTTTTTGACATGGCTTTAAAAGGACACCATTAAGCCTTCAGCTCTTATTATTTCCAGCGTCACCCTATCACTGAACTCACCTTACCTATGCAGATGAGGGACGAGGTGAGCTTTGAGCAGAAAAGAGCTGTTAGCGATGGACTGAAGCTTAGGTAAAATGTTAGAGACACAGGAGAGGAGGTCTGATCCTGGGCAAACTTCTCCTATCTAGGAGTGGGTGTTTATCCTCTTGTATATATTGTCAATATCCATCCAGTGTTACAATAAGCACATACTCACTTCTTGTGTCCAAGCTTGCTTTATCTCAAATGCTCTTATATTTTCTCTATACACTTCAGTTTAAGTGGTATTTGAAACACAATGGGGTCGCTTCTTATCACCTCCAAATGGCCAAGAACATGCAGTTCTTTTCATTACATATGTAACAGCTAGCTCTCAGTGCACTGATTACATACATTGTGAAACATCTTCAAAATGAAAATTTGGGAGACAAAACTAACATATATCACAATCCTAACATATATCTTCATTTTGTCTTCTTATAAAGGCAATATCCAATTCATATATGTTTGTAAGTGAGGCATAAAGTAAAACCCTTGTAACTGAGGAACAAGAAACAAGATCTAAATCTAGTGCTTTAACAAGGTCATTTCTTTCTTGCTATATTAAATTGGCTGTATCAAAATGTATTCTGCTTCTAAACAGTCAAGTAAAAAAATGATTATTTTTAAAAAGGCAGTAGAAGAGGTAAATGTTAATGAATTTCTTCACCCACCCCCTTTTTGTGTACAATGTGTCAGCTTTATTAAATCTTGTGTCTATGTTTTGATCAAGGTTTGAGGGCTGGCTGGTTGGTTTTCACACCCAGATGCCACAAACATTATCATGGTTCCGAAGAGAGTTTGCAGCTTCTCTGGGGTCAGCCGAGCAGCTCCCTGCATAGTAAAGACCTGTAACAGTACCTGATGAGATCCTTGAGGACAAATACCTCCGAACGGGGAGGGAGACGGCCATCAGTCTTGGTGATTGCCTGCCCCCATGGCTAATATCTAGCAGTGGAAGAGAGGTGAAATAGGAAGTTGTTGAAAGATTCTGTGGAAAGGGATACAGGCTGCATAACATTTAATGAGTTTTTATTCCCCTGAGACAGGCTGAAGGCATTGCTTGCCTTCTCTCAGGGTGCTGGGATGTGCTGTGCTTTCAGTGTGGTCTACCTACAATACTAAAGCTGCAAGATTCTCTTCATTCCTGGCTCCTGTTTAAAGAGGCGATCAGTATGAAGAGACTGTGTGTGTTTGGGAGAGGGCCATAAGCAAAAGTCAATGAGAGTTATCTTTTATTTTTAAAAATAAGTTGCTGAATAAATTAGTGACCGTGCATGATATCTGGGTACTCCTTGACTACAAACAGTGGTAACTGAAGTCATTATTTCTGCCTAGGGGATATCTAACCTCTCCATGCCTTTTCTTTTCCCTATAATTTTATTTGATTGCACTTTCCCTTTATTAGCCAGGGGTTAAAGTTACATAGAAATAGAAAACCAATTTTAACGTATTTGCATGCTGGTGTTCATTAATCTGGGACCATTGTCACTGAACACACACAAACACTCCCCCCCACCACACACACACAATTCATAATCACCCAGACCCACTCATGTCTCATCTGTGAATTGGCTTACTATATATTTGTTGAAGCACAGGCAATAAAGGTAAGATGGCTAATTCACTGACAGGATTATTTTGTTTGGAAGCAGCTATGTATAGATGGCATACATTTTTAAATAAAGGAAGAAAGTGATTTAAAGCTCTAGTATACAATAACATGCCTTCAAAATTGTGTTCAACTCTGAGATAAAATAATATAGAAAAAAAGAGATGAAGCTAATTGAGCCTAGTAAATGCTTAAGTGAAAATAGTCTCTATATAAGAAACATGGTTGTGTTACTGAATCATTAATTAGTCTTTTTAATCTGGAAATCTGATTCTCTGAAGGCCTTAGCACATGTATTTATACAAGACTGCAGCGTCGATACACAAATGCCTATTTTGTCTTCTCCCATAAGCATAAGGAAGTCAATCCAAAGGGGCGAGTGGGAAATTGCAGGGCAAGGAGAGGCGCCGACTGCAGCCGCCACTGTGGTTGGCACATACTAGCTGGAGGCAGGGACAGACCAGGCTCCTCTGAGTAAACGGAGCCCCCGGGAGCACAGGAAGTCATCTTCCAGTCAGGGGAGAGACAGCAGTTCTTTCTTCAGGGGAAGTTTGCTCACAGCCAGAAATTGATCTTGTTAAATGTTACCCCCAAGACAAAGCATAGTCCATTCCTTCATTTATAGATTTAACTCACGCTAGTTGTGGTTCTTCCACATTATAAAATATATACCCAGGTATTTCACACTCTTCTTCATCCCAACTAACAAAGGAAAATACACAAGGCTTGGTCCAACACTCACATTACCCGTCTACCTTTTTACCTATTCACCTATTTATTTCCTATTTACCTATTGACCATTTTAGAGCTCTTAATGCTACACATTTATTTAAAAATGCAACAGCTATCTAAGCGGAAAATTAATGTGGTTTATAGATGAGGTAATACCACCTGAAGAGATTTTTGAGAATTTTTACTGGAAACATCTTTTTCTCATTATGGAGAGTTCCTTTTATCTGTAGACTATTTTACAGTTGCCAAATGTACTCTCACCTGCTTTTTAATTTTCACAACCATCCTGCGGGGGAGGCAAACTGTAGCAGCTTTGGAAACAGCTTGGACAGGTAGTGGCTCTCACACACTGTGCTTGAAATAGAGATGCTGCATTGCCCCTCTCCTCCCTCATCACCACTAGATAAAATCCATGCTGCTCGCAAGAATCATGCCTGATTTCCTTTTAGAGGTAGCTAACGCTTGTCAGCAGCAAATGGGAGAGCTGGAAACCGGGTGAGCCTTCCTTTCCGTCCTCATCTGACCGCCATGATAGTGTTCCAACAGGCAGAGCTGAGAGCTGCTTGGAGATGCTTGAGAATTCAGTAGCTTACAAATTTTCAGAGCACTATCTGAAAAGGGAGGCCTCAGAGCATTGACCTTGGGCTCCAAAGCCTAGCCAAGGTTTGTTACTGTTCTTCATATTGCTTTTTCCTCTCTTCCATTTCTCTCTACACTGCTCCCAGCTTAAGTACCCAACAAAGAGGCTGTTGTTTCTCTCTCTTTATGAGGATTACAAGAGAACTGTGCTGCCCTTGAATGCGTGCCTCAACATTTTTATGTGCTATAATTTGAACACTCACTATAAAGCCACTCAAAATAGCTGCAGATGCCAAAGGTTACTCATCTCTGCAATGCAATTTGAAAAGTCTTACAGTTCAGTTTCTAAAATACTTATCTCACATAGATGGGGTTTACAATGAATGCCTCCTTGATGTGTTTTAAGCCTTGTTTATTAGTTGTTTAAATTCTTTAAAAAATGATTACATGTTTTCATACTTACTGGTTTGTCATAAAGAAATTACAATAAGACATCTGAGATTATAGATTAAATTAAGACAACTGTACTTGAACAACAATAAAAAAGTAAAAATTAAAAAAGAAAAAGAAAATTCTAATTAAAAAATTTGATGTTATTTTTTCCGTAAATATATTTTGGATTCTTCAAAGTTTTATTATATTTTTAAAATGTCATACTATATGGAACTGTATTTTACATGTCATAAAATGTTAGTTTTTGTCTTAAATCCTTCTACATCTCTATAACCATGCTAATATGTCTGACTGGACCACAAGGAAGTAATTATTTCTATACATGACTGAAAGCCATGAAGTGCTTAGAACCAGAAGCTGAATTCAGAAAACTCATGGTTGTCATGGAAGCTATGAAATCCTTCAGTGTTTCACAGAAAGTATCAAAAAGACATATACAAACTGATCTCAAAATCCAGTGACCATTACTGTCCTAGGTCACTTGAAAGTTTCTACTAGCAGAAATATCTAAAAAAATTACAGAAGCAAAATCATAGAAACGTGTTGCTAAAAATAATAGATTTACTTCCTATATATCAAATGTCTATATTAATATTGTTTAATATTAAATATACTCTTTATCATGATTGGAGAAGGGAAGGACAAGAATAAATATATACATATACATATTTAATACAATCTATATATAATCCATAATATATATAGATTGCATTGAATATACATCTATATATTGAGTTGAAAATACTTCCATAATTTTCAGATTTCCAAAGTCAGAACACAATACCTAGAGCCAGTTTACTAATTTTTAATTAGTACTTTTATGCATTTTCTTTTACCAAAAAATGTACATAAGCTATACTTTTTGAAAAAGTACCATTATCACCACATTTTATACATAGCTAAGAGAAGTTAAGAGGCCACATTAAGCTTCAAGTTTGTATTTCTATATATAAACATATCTATTTTTAGAATCACAGAAATTAGGATGTGGACTTCAGGTGGCAAATTATTTCCCCCTACATATTTACTTTTCTTCCTTTAAGCAAACGTCAATAGAATATATTTTAAAGTAGCTCAATATAACTTTAAGGAAAATTAATTATAAATATGGTATTATTCAAGAGTTATTGTACGCATTTATGATAATGCATCAGTTTATTTTATTTCCACATATACTTTAAAATATAATAACATATTTTTGTATGAATAAAACAATTTAAAAGAAACCTTGATTAACCATTTAATTATAATATGAAATAAATAAAACTTTTTTTTACTATAAGCCCAAAACTATATGACGTTTTTGCTTGCTTCACGCTTTAATTAATTTAATGAGCACATTTAATAGCCTTCCAAAGGGTTTATAATGGAAATGTTATCACAAACCACAGGTACACATCTTTTCCCATTTAACTTCCTAGGCTGCAAAAAAAGTAACATGTCCAGGTATGGGACAGCCAATCTTCAATGCTTCTCTTTGTCTCTCATCACCTTGGTATAGTGCGTGGAGGTCAAACGGTTTCAAAATGAATGGCAATGTCATTTTTAGAGATGAAAGGGCAATATAGGAAATCATGGAGCCTCAAGGTATAACTGGATATAGAGTGTTCCTTAGGGAAGTGGAAGATTCAGGGGGTGATTATTCACACATGAACTTAAGACCTTTTGTGCGAGGAGCCAACAATGCCCTCCTCTCCTTGCCTGTGGCTGCCTTTTCCAGCCTTACTGAGTCTCAGCACAGTAGGGAAGGACCCAAGCAGTCCGTTAAGGGTGGGGAACACAGATGAGATCTTTCATTTCTCTAAGATGATATATTTCCAATTAAACAAAACTAAGTTTGAAATGTTAATCTGTGATTAGGGAGTGGTGAGCACCTAATGTAATACTGTGTCTGAAAACTATGACAGCTGGTTGGAAACAGGAATCAAGAGCCTCTATCGTTCGTAATACCCAGACCAAAACTTTCAATTTTAGGAACCTCTGCCACAGCTACCTATTTTACATTACCTCGTATATTTATATCAGTGGTATTTGCCGTAACATTTCATGTTTCTCCTCTGGTAACCCACGTGTCAACAGCTAACGATCTCTTTTCTGTAGTCCTGCCTTCAAGTGCTGCCAGAGGAATATGACTCTTGTACCGCTTATGTCTTCTTCCGTGCAAACCCCCTTGCTTCAACGGTGCACAGCAGTACCTGCTAAGTATTTGGTCTGCAAATGATGATCTTCCCAAGCCTTCCTGCTGCAACGATTCTTAACTTTGGGACATGGAGAAAGTGTCTTATCCTTGGAAGGAGGGATTGGGAGTATATAACACAAAAAAACATGCTCAGTATATCTTTATTTTCTTTATAAAAACAGCTGAAAAAATATCTTTTTTTTTTTTTTGGTCTGAAAGGGATATAGAGAGATAGACTTAAAACAATAGAGAGACCATGCTTATACTTTTAAATTTTAATTTGATTTAAAATTTTTATTGCGATGAGAACCCTTATCATGACATCTACTCTCTCGACAAAATTTTAGATTTACATTGCAGCATGTGGACTGTGCAGACAACGTTGTACAGCAGAGCTTTAGAATTTATTCACTGGCTTAACTGAAACTTTATGCCCGTTGATTAGGAATTCTCTCTTTCTGCCTCCCCACAGTCCTTGGGACCATATTTCAACTCTCATTCTATTTGACTAGTTTAGATACCTCCTATAAGGGATATAATGGAGTATTTGTATTTACGTGACTGGACTATTTCACTTCGCATTAATGTCCTTGAGATTCATCCGCATTGTTGCGCGTTGTGGAATTACTTCACCGTGGCTGTTACGCAAGGGGGCAAAGGACACAACTGTTGGTGAAGATGTGGAGAAACTGGAACCCTGTAGAGTCAGTAGAAAAGCCAAATGGGAGAGCTACTGTTGTAACAAGTATGGAGGTTCCTCTAAAACCTAAAACTAGAATTAATATGTGATCTATCAATCCCATTTCTGGGTATTTATCCAAAAATATTGAAACCAGGATCTCAGAGAGATACTCCCAAGTTAATTGTAGCACTATTCATAGTATCAAAGATGCGAAAGCAAAGTAAATGTCCACAGATAGGTGAATGGATAAAGAAAATGTGGTATATACATGCAAGGGAATGTTATTCTGCCTTGAAAGAAACAGAAAACCCGTGGTTTGTAAAGGTTAAGAAATATTGGCTTTCTGTTTCAAAATATCAAAATGTTTTTGCTTTGTGTCCAAAGCAGTCAAAGTGACCCCTGATAACCAATACAAGCTCAACCCTATACCTATAGACACTGCTCCCTTCTTCCCCTCATAAATCAAAGCTTTAAGGGAAAAAACAAATTTCTTGAACGAATAATGCCTTTGATGATTTTATCATGAAGTCTCTCTTACCTCTCTCAAGCAGTTTTAAAAGCACTGTCAACTAATCTCTCCAGTTAGCATTATCAAAAATAATCAATGAAGTTACTGCCAGAGTATGATAGACTCAATATCATTTAAATTAGGACTAAAGATCACAATGTTAGTTGTGATATTAATTTAAACATTTTAACACTCTTTAACTTCACACACCAAAATATGTTGGCATTTTTAAAGAAGAAATGAAAATGAATTTAAATACTTTGATTAGCTAGACTTTCCATGACAAATGTATCAAGTTGTGCTCACTTTGAATATTATTTATAGGAGATACAGAGTGAGAATAAAAAGTGATTAATAAAAATATCCTGAAATATTCATAAGCTATTCTCAGCCAGGTGTTTCAGACATTGATACTTTTTTAGTGAAATTTGATTTAGTACTGTTAGATATTTTGAAAATGACAAGTGAAAATTTAATGAAATATTCTAATTTAAAGCTTAATATATTTTTGCTTATGAAACATATTTGAGATAAAATTTTAATAAATCTCGTATCTTAAACTTGTTATTAGGAACTTTAAAACCCGTTGCATATATTTACTCATGTACTACCTCTCCTTTAAATATTAGTTGACTTGTCTCATTTTTTAACTTGGTGAATAGTATCTTCCTTGGAAGATTATTCTAACAGAACAGTTAAAAAAAAAAAAAAAAAAACAAGCTATGTAAGAAGTTTTAAAGATATATGAATAATGAGCTTTGTTCTGCTTAAAATTATGATTTTTTCAAAGAATACAGTTTTTATACTGAGTGAAATCATAATTTATTTTGCAAATATTGATTTAATTTAAAAATATATTAATGTAACTTATTTTTTAAAATACTCATTTAAGTACATAAATGGAAGAAATAGGATAAAAAATGTAAAAAAGAAACTGTGTCTACGTAAATTTTTATATAAAGATCTAGTCAAATTTATAAACAATGCAGTTTTTGACCACTTAAAATGTTTTTGTAAAAATAAATATTCAATATCTATACAACATATGCTCTATCATATAAATTTCTGTGCTTTGAGATTTTCTTAGATAAATCATCTATTCTTTGCTTATAGGCATATTTAGTGATGTTCCTCTGATAGTTAATTATTTATTTTGAGGGACATTCTAAAATTATTGAATGGATCTTTCTGATTTGTTTGTTTATTTGTTTATATAAGGCATGACAGTTATCTTTAAATTCCTTGTGGAAAAAAATATCTTTTGGTCCTATGGAATTGATATACTTTTTTAAAAAAAATTTTTATTTATGCATTTTTAGAGAGAGGGAGCAAAGAGGGAGAAAAAGTGGGAGAGACATCAATGTGCAAGAGATAACATGGATCGGTTGCCTCTTGCATGCCCCCAACTGGGGACATGGCCCACAACCCACGCATGTGCCCTGACTGGGAATTGAACCAGCAACCTTTCAGTTTGCAGGCTGGCACTCAATCCACTGAGCCACACCAGCCATGGAAGACATAATACCTTTATAATATACTAAAATAAAAATTTTTATATTTTCAGGAGAAAAAGGCCAAGCTTATTTTTTAAAAATCAGTTAAATCATCTTAGCAGTAAAGAACTTATTTTTGTAAGATAAAAAGTTCTCTTATTAATCAAAATATATTTTTATAAGAATAAACCTCAATTTCCAACAAAATCTCTCTTCATTCCAAACTCAATGGAAAAAACAGCAAGGTCAATGTATTTTTCTTTCCTTTAGAACAGAAAAAATAAAAAAAAATTAATAGAACTCTGTATAGACAATGACGTACAAAACAAACTTTCTTGTACTTGTGGAAGAAGTGAGTTGATATCAACTTTTTGAAGCAAGTTGGTAATATCTATCACTTAATTGTCAATTTAGTAATACATATCATGGTGACTTGTAGTTTATAAATTTATCTTGAAATATACCTGCACTCTAGAAAATGCACACTAATTTATAGTACCAGAAAGCAGATCACCAGCGGCCTAGGGAAGGGGCTGAGTGAGGTGCCTGAGGTAGCATTAAAAAAGGGACAACTTTTTGAGGCTGATGCATCTATGCACCGTCTTGATTATGGTGGTGGTTTGTAGGATGCATACACTTCAAATTTTATTAAAGTGTACAGTTTTGTACAATTCATTGCATCGTCAATACTGCCTCAATCAATCTGTTAATAAGGAGACATATATGCACAAAGGTAAAAAATGTATTTGCCAAAAATTTTCCTTGCATTACCATTTGAAATGGCAACAATTTGTACACAGTCTCCTCCATGCATAACTAAATAAAAAATCATCAACCAGAAAATAGCCATAAATGACCTTTACTGTAAAAGTAATTTTAAAAATAATAAAAAATGAATAAAACTTTTGTACTCATAAACAAAGATAAAGCAATGGGTGAGAAATCTTTAGGTAATTTTTCCTTTATTCTAAACATATACATTTCCTAATATTGCTTTAATAAGCGTGCATTTTTATTTAAAAATAAACAGGGAAAAGTGAACATCTTAACAGATAAGAGGTGAACAGCATACACTGTATTCACAGAAGAAATCATATAAAATAATATCAGCTGTATTGTAATAGAGTAACTACTCTGTTAGACTATGCTATTCACCGTAAGAAAGCATTTTCATTTTTGCAAAGTGTGCAGCAAAGCCTTGGTTCCATATTTGTGGGGGAAAAATGATAACTCAGTTGGCTTCAGTGTGGCTGTGGTTTCAATGTCAGTTCAGTTAAAGCCTGTGCAGTGCTATTTGCTCACTGCAGAGCTATCCACTCTGTGGCCTATATAGGCCAGGAGCTATTCTGTTAGTTGAGTTCTCAAAGTCTAGTTTGCTGGCTAAGATCAGAGTCACGCAGGCACAGCTCCTGGGAGAGGAGCCCAGGATTTTATAAATAACTTTATGAGTTTTCTTTCCTGTGCTTTCTTTGCAATTTCCCCAGTACTTTCTGGTATCCTATAGGCTTCCCATTTTGGTCCTTTTGCCAGAAAATTGGGCCTTTAGTTACCCTACTCTAGTACACACTTCCATGGCTGTGCCAGCATATGGGGCCAAGACAAAATTACAGGGAAAGGTTTCAGACTGATTAATTCAGTTCACTCTTTTGACTACAGAGCTCCACCACCAATTGGATAGGAAGATTCTACTCTCTGATAATTTTGGTTCCTGTGGAGTCCTCTTGCTGATGCAACTTTTACAGCTATAGGATTGCTTAGAAGCAGGATGGGTGGAACTGGAAAGCATTATGCTAAGTGAAATAAGCCAGGCGGTGCAAGATAAATATCATATGATCTCACCTATTAGTGGAACCTAATAAAAAAAAAGAAACAAGCAAGCAAAATATAATTTCGGAGACATTGAAATAAAGAACAAACCAACAGTAACCAGCGGGGAAGGGGAAGGGAGATAACAAGAAAAAGAAGGGGAAAAGGCCCCATAAACAAAGCCAAAGGTGGATATGACTGAGGGTTGGAGATAGGGTGGGGCTAGTGGAGGGTGGAGGGGGGAAAGTGGAGACAACTGTGCTTGAACAACAATAAAAAATGAAAAATAAAAAAGAAGAAGCAGGACTGGATAACTTCTGCTGGAGTTCTGTTCTTACCCCAGGACTCACTTCCAGGTTTGGGGCTATATGACTTTAGGCTAGGGACAGTGGAGAAAAAGAAAAAGAACTAAATTCACCACAGTTTCTTGCTACTTCAAATTGCTATCTCCCCCATATACCTATTACTATTTAATTTTCAGAGCCCTCAGCAAATCCATGCATTCTGCCCAAGATGTGTAGTTGCATTCACTGGGGGAGACATGACGGAGTGCACTTACTCTCACACTTGGAATTGGAACCCAAACAAATGCTAAAAAGTTGATAAATTTACTAGAAAGCCTTGCTGAACACCCTATACAACTGTCCTTTAGCCATTCCTTGAGTAAAGTATACAACTTAAATTAATGAAAATTTAATTTTTACCTTATGTAAGAATATATACATATTAATATTGTACATTAAATTAGCCTAATGAATATCAGTTTTCTTCTCAAGCTTTCCCTTTGTTGACCTTAGAAATGGTCCAGAACTGGCTATCTCTTTAAGTATGCCTGCTTGCAGTTCATTAATCACAATGTGCAGTTCATATCAATAACATTGGCAAGCTTTATTTTAAATTTAAAAATTGGTTTTGCATTTTAAAAGCTTTAGAACAGACACTATTTTTCTAGATGTCAGATACTTTGTTATCTTCTTTATATAATTCAATTAAATGAACCTGTACCAAATGTGAAAAATGGGCAAAAGAGAGTTCTAAGAGTACAGGATGAACCAGCTGGGAAATCCTTGAATATGCTTGTGAATGTTGGAATATCACTGGCTAACGAAGATGTTTTACAGATTGATATGCACATATCAACCTATATAGTTTAGACAGCATTGCACTTGATTTGAAAGCAAACTCAGAAAATTTCGAGACTGTGGGCCATTGACTGGGACCCAGGGGAGATGGCGTATCTGAATGGGCTGGCTTAAAATAATTTCTTAAATTTGAACTCACTTTAAAGCCCAAATACCTATCTTGATATGTGCATAACTAAAATAACTTTGTTTATGAATAACTGGGGCTAAGAAAAGTTTGTCTTTTTTCTACTATTCTGCAAAGACACATAAATTGACCACCTCTGACTACTTCCATGACTATCTCTAGTCAAGGCCAATGCCATCTATTTATTACCCTCACATAGCAATAGCCTCTCAACTGATTGCCCTGTTCTGTACTCCACTTCCTGCTGTCCAATATTAGCAGCGAATTCTTGTAGAACTTAAATCAGATCCTATTACTCCTCTGCTCAAAACCTTCCAATGGGGATCCTTCTTTCATCATAGTCAAAACTGAATCTCAAGTCTTACACAGTTTGGACCAAAAATGCTCTAACCATGTCTCCTACGAATATTTTTTCTATCCTCTATTCTTCAGCCACGTTGCCCTCTCTGCACTAGTTTGAACATGCTGGACCACTTCTGTATTGGGGTCTTTGTACTGGCTGTTTCCTCTCTTAGAATTCTCTTGTCCCCATACCCACATGCATCATTTTCTTTTCTGCCTTAAGTCCTTACTCAGAGGTCACGTCAGTGAGCCTTTCCCTGACCCTGGTCCCCCATTTCATTTTCAACTTTCCACTTTCCTGACATGCACTATCTCTTTTCCCTTCTTTATTTTTCTATAGTTTTTATCATGCTCTGTTATACTATAAGTTCTATTGTATTATTGTAACATACTGCATGCATATATGCAGTATATATATATATATATATATATATATATAACTATATATTACTATTACTATATATATGCAGTATACATATATTCTTATATATATTACTATTATATATATAAAATACATGTATGTATATGTTTTGTTTCCTTCTTCCAGATTATAAGCTGCATGAAGGCACAGAATAACGTCTGCTTTATTTACTGCTGCTAGAGCCCCTGAGCCTAAAAAAAAAGCACAGAACTTCATAAATATTTGATAAATATTGAGTTAATAGGTGCATTGTTAATAGGGGCTTATAGAAATCAGAAGCAAAGTACCTATTCTGACAGTTCTCCAATAGTGATAGATTTCTAGTCGAGAATCTTCTGCATAGGTCTTTGAATGGGAACGTGGGGTCCTAGCTCTTCTAGAATGTCCTTTGCAATATGGGGGGGGGCATTGACAGTAAGTGCATGGAGTCATGGCAAAACCACTGGGGTTCAACCCTGGAACATTTCTCATACTTATCTTTGTCTTTCCAGTCTTCTGATAATTGTCCTAATTTCTCTTAGCTGCTCTTAGCTGTCTTACTATAGCAACTTCATGATGGACCTTCTGATCTTCTTATCCCCAAGTCTATGATAACCCTTGCTTTTTAAGTAATCTTCATAAAAGATGTCTGCAATATTGTCAGTCTCCCGCTGATTCTTTCATTGAATTCAGGGCTCTTCATGATGTGTCATTTTTGCCTTAACTAGTAGGAATTATTCACCATTAAGTATATTTTCTTCTATGCAATTAGACTCTTTTTTATTTCCACCCTGATTTGTGTGGCTCAGCTGGTTGGGCATCATCCACAAACTGGAAGGTTGCTGGTTCAATTTCCTGTCAGGGCACATGCCTGCATTGTGAATTTTGTCCTTTGTCAGGATGCCTGCAAAGGCGACCAATTTCTCTCCCTCTGTTTCTCCCTCCTTTCCCCCTCTCTAAAATAAATACATAAAACCTTTTTTTTAAAGATTTTATTTTTATATACTTATTTTTTTTTAGAGAGAGGAGAAGGAAGGGAGACAGAGAGGGAGAGAAACAACAATGTATGGTTGCCTCTTACATGGCCCTCACGGGGACCTGGCCTGCAACCTAGTCATGTGCCCTGACTGGGAATCGAACCGGGACCCTTTGGTTCCCAGCCCACGCTCAATCCACTGAGCTACACCAGCCAGGGCCATAAAATCTTTAAAAAATAATCTTTTTATTCCCTAAATCCCCCTCATGTTTTTTGTATTCTCAGTTTTGTTCAACATTATTCCCATAACCCCCAGTTTGCAATCTCACCAAGTATTTTGTAAAGAGAACGGTATAGATGAGATTTTAATCTGTGTGGATGTCATTCTGTGACAGCACCACAGCTTCAGCTACCTTCATGTTACCATGGACTGTCCAACAGGAATGATCTTGAAATTATGCTCATTGCAATCCACTCTGAGTTGTTTTCCAGCTTCATACTCCAGGGCATTTTTAGATACTTCCATCCCCACTCCATGAGGGGATGGGGGGATATGGGGATGCCCCACCCTGAAAGAGGCATCTTCCCCTTAGCCAGTATTGGGTATTAATAGTTGGTGCTAATCATTACCAGCTCAAGATTTCCTCCAGCTAGGAGCCCAGGATAGTCACCTTGATTACACTAAGAAAAATGGTTCAAAAGTTTGTAAATTCTGCGATATCCCTGGCTTGGAGTTGGAAATTGTGACTATACCTTTGGTACATGCATTGGCGAGCTCTTCAGCTAAAAAGAAAATTATAAAACAGGAGCCTCATTGCAAAGATAATTTTCTAATCTGTTTAGTATGTAGAAGGAAATAATTGATTCCTCTGAGAGGTTCAGAACATGCTTTATCAAGGGTTTTATTTCCTTCTTTCACGCCCTTTCTCTCTCTTACCTCTCTCTTCCATCCTTCCTTGGTGTATGTGTCTAAATAAAAAACAAAGAAAATAAAAACAGGATGAAAAGTAGAGCGTATGCCTTAAAAACTTATAAATAAGCTTATAAAATAATTTAAGTGATAAATCAATAATAAGAAATTCTAGGTATATGCACAGAGGGCAGAAGGTGAAATCATGAAATTAAAATGGAGGTTTTGATTTCAATAGAAGGCATGACTAAGAATTCAGTTGGTCATTGTTATGAAAATAGGAATTTGGGACCAACTTTCAAACTACTTACAGGACAAAATATTTGTCTGTCTTCTCAATTTTTTTAATTTTAAATTTTTATTTTTGTTCTTCCTATTATATATATATGGCCTAATTATGGGTTATATTGTAAGAAGCGGGAATATCCCATAACAGCCTGGGGGGTTAACAATAAGAATGGCGAGTTATTTAACATGATGATTAAAGAAAGGGAAAAAAGGAAGTGGGGCAAACTATGGTGTACGGAAAAACAATCTACACATACAAGTTTCTACTGGGGCTCCGTTTTTCCCCTGTGTAACATGGGAACTGAGTTTCCAAGGCTGTTGCCTGCCCACAGGGCTGTTGTCAAGATGAAGTGAGATAACACTTGTGAAAGCATTTTGAAAAACTCACACAAGGCAAGACACTTGCCATAGCACAAGGTATTGGAAAGATAAAATACTTATTCTTGAAATTAAATTTAAGACCCAGTTTTTAGTTTGATAAAGTGATGTCTGAGCTTGGTTGAGTTAGTGTAAACCTCTCAAAAAAACTAACATGTAGGGCTACTCCTTGACCCTGCACTTTGGTGCTCATACTGTGTGTGTAGACAAGTCTCCTCTCCATGAAGTCAATGGAGTAAGGTCAACGTGGTTGAAAGTGTTCACAGTCCAGCCCTGAGCAAGTTATTACGGACGTTAGTAATTAGGAACGTTAGTCCTTCTTAATATATTATGTATTACTGGCACATCTCTTTTGCCATCACTAATTTTGAATGCTTTGCTCTTTTGGTTTCTTCATTTTACTATATTTTATTGGGATAATAATATAGAGTCAAATCTATAAAATAAATAAAATCAAGTAAAAGCAATACACATAAATAAAATGGGCAATAAAGTAGAACTGACAGAAAACAGCTTTGTTTTTTTATTTCATTTCTATGTTTTATTGATTTTAGTTTTTTATCATTTCTTGCTACATTCTTTGATTTTTTGTTTATACTTTTATAACATCTTACATGGAGCATTTTTCTCTTTTAATATTTCTTTAATGTTGCAGGCATTTTTGAAAGTATCTTTTTCTATATTCTATGTTTGATATATTCTATAAAAATATATATTTTTTCTTTTCATTGCTTTCTAGAGAATGGGCAATTTCAGTTTTTTATTTATTCTTTGACACAAGGCACGTTTAGGATCATTTCTTAATTTTCAATGAATCAGGTGTTTGAAGAAAAAATTATTTTTATTTCTGAAATTTTGTAATATGATATGAAGTGTGGCTTCATTTTTTAAATTTTAGTAGTTATTGTGCTAAGCACATAAATTTTAATTTGGTATATTTTCATGACAAACCAAAAGTATATGTTCTTTATTTAATAGATTCATTAAATAGAATTTGGTGATTTTATTTATTCAATTCTACCATGCCCTTGCTGGTTTTTGGCTGCTAGTTCTGTCAGATTTTTGAATAGTTACTAAAATTCTCTTTTTATTACGTATTTATCATATTCTAATTGCATTTGTTATAATTTTTGGATTAATATGTTGGGCAGATTATTTCAATGCTGTTTACGTTAGTGTTTACATTCTTCACAAATTGAACATTTTACCATTATAGAAATTTCCTCTTTAGCATGTTTAGAGTTTTTATCTAATCTTGGTTTATTTTGTTTATTTTCTCCATCATCTACTTTTTAGTTTTGTGAATTTATATATTTGTTCTCTTGCTTCTGCATGCAAATTCTTTTCTTTTATGAGTTTCAAGTCAGATTCTCAGTCTCCGAAGCCTATAAATCAGGCCTCGGCCATGACCTTCAATTCATCTCTAGAATGCTTTAATTCAAAAACAAATTTTCAATTTTCAGAAAATATTTTTATGTCGTAATTGAGCTCTTGCTAGTCTTTTTGTTGTTGTTGTTCAAGCTGTCACTTTCCCCTCATAGTTATACTTATTTGGAATGAACTTTTATGATATTGTCTGCCTGTTTGTGTCTCTAACTTGGGCTTTAGTGGGACTCACGCTTAGTTGCTGAGATACTTAAGTAAAGGTAGGACCAGCTGCCCACAGACCTAAGAGCTGTCAATCTCCCACCAGGCATCAGCTGCCACAGCTGTCATTCTCTAATCCTCAAGGTTCAGGTAGAATCTGCTGAACCTGGCAACTCTCTGGGGCTCTCCTGAAGCCAAAGATAATCATGGATATTTAGCTATCTTTCCACTCAATACAAGATTGTAACTTGTAATTAATTTTGCAAAGGAATTAAAATTCAAATAAAAACCTAGCTGTTGTTTTCCTCCCTAAGCCTGCACATCAGCATTAGGCCATGTTCTCCTGGAAGAAGGGTCACCTAGTTTTCCATGCAGATGGCACCATTGGCTCACCAGGTTGTCAGCCTGCAGGAGATGCTTTGTATCTAACCATCTGTCCAACATAGGCATCTTTTCCTGTTTACCAAAGGCAGAGATAAGGGATGAGAGGTCTTCCCTTGGGGCCCACAGGTTCCCCTATACATCAATCTCAATCTCTCTCTCTTTCCCTCTCTCTCTCTCTGACCCCACCCCCACCTACCCTCCCTCCCTTCCCCTACTTCTCTGCTCTTTCAAGCTCTCATTAATCCTTACTTCAGAATTTGAAGTGCAAGTCTCTTGGCTCATTTTTGGGTCTTGATTGGGAGAAAAAATGAAATGTGCTAGTTCCTGCCATCCTGGATTCTTACAGAGCAAGAAGTCTCACTTGAGCCCTCCACACCACCTGCCTTAGACCCCAGAGACCGCTTAGCTCAGTAGATAGAGGAAATTCATGTTTAAATTGGGGTTGAATGTATATGGGCAACATGGACCCACTAGGGTGCCATTTTTCTGGAATCCATGGACTCCCTCTGGATTTTAAATTTTCAAAGGCTATCTGTTCAAGTGTCAATATGGCAGTGTAAACTAAATGATGTGAGATGCTTAAGTGCCCGCCTCCACTCACCTCTCCAGCCCCATGTTGCACATGCCTTCTGCTTATTCTGCAGGTCAGCCTCTTTGATCTTCCTTTAGTGCCTCAAGTATTGTTGAGTTCCAAGAGTCTTCACTCATGTTCTCTTTGTTCATGTCGATTCCTACTCATTGTGCAGATCTCAGACTGAGAGGCTCCTTTCAAGCAGGTTTTCCTGAAGACTTCAGCCAGGCAAAGACACATGAACTAGGCTGTCATCTTCATCGTACTTGTCATAACTCCCATGTAAGCCTCTTTCCCCTGCAATAGATAGAAAACTTTATGCGGGTGAGTCTGGTCTAGGCCAGCAGCATCTGCAGCACCTAGTATAGTGCTGAAAGAGTAGGAGCCAATGGGATTTGTTGTATGAATAAAATGAGGCATCAAAACCCATATTTTTTCTACTATATTCTGAAAACTTCTTAAAAGAAGCCAAAAGCTTGATTTATATATTTTGAGTGGGTCTTTCAAGAACACCTTAAGTTATACCACATAATAGTTCTACTTGTAATACCACCAAATGTTCCTGAAAAGAAGTGTTTTACATCTCTGAAAAGTTTAAATTTTCAATTATGCCACAGTCCTAAGGTTGTAAAAAACAAACAAACAAACAAACAAACAAAACAAGTGGCTATAAAGCAAGGTTGGCTCCAACGTGATTCCTTAGCTCGGCTGCCTACGTTCATATCTCGGCTCTGTCTCCTACTAGATGTACAGTGGTGGGCAACTTACTATCTTTATGTGTCTCTGTTTCTCACCAGTGACATGGAGGCAATAATATTCCCGCCTCACTGGACTGTTGTATAGAGTTAATGGGTTTATGTGTGTAAAGTTCTTAGAACATCTCCTGGCTTATAGTAAGTTATCAATGATAAAACGAGCTTTCATTACTACAGTTTGGCTGACATAGGAGTAGATGGGAATATCACTTCTATACTGTGTGACCTTGTATAAGTAACTTGTCCTCTCTGATTTTCAGTGATCATATAAGTAAACTTTGATTACTAATAAACATTAAATAGTAATATTCAGAGGAGAGTGTCTCACATGTAGGCATACAGACATACCGGCAACAGTTATTTCAGTTTTAGAAAGGCATGGCAGATTACATGCCTTGTTTAATCTAGAAGAAAACTAAAAAGACACTTTTATTTCAAATAAAATAAATTATTTATAAAAAATTAGATTCTCCAACACATTGACTTCCGCCGTAATTGTGTCACTAGCTGCCTGAGACCAGAATTTTGGCAACTTCTATCCCAGAGAAGCTGTAAACACTGGCCAGAGAAAACTGGATGGAGGGATCTCTGGGTCACATTGCATTCTGCTGCATCAGCATCAATTTCACCATACCTTTGCAGAGAAGTGTTGAAGATTAGATACATTATTAAAATTTTCTCCAATGTTATTATTATTATTGTCTGCAAAGGTCTTAGGAGTGCTTTTTATGTCCCTTCTTTTCACCTAATGAATTGCTTTTGAATTCACCTTACGTAGCTATGTTTTTAGAAGGTTATGTCTTTGTGTAATTCTGCTTAAGTCACTATCTTTTCTAGATCATATAAATTCTCCTCAGTTCTACCCTATATGCATTTAATCTCACCAATTAGGCAAAACTTTATAAAATTACTGTACATTTTTTTTTGTCACTGATGACGGTTAAGCATGGGTCTTAGAGCTAAGATTTTAGAAAAAAAGGAAAAGAAAATGAAAGCATTTACAATGTTTTCTGTGCACATTTGCACTGTGAATTCACTTGTAACAGACCCACATGACTAATTAGAAGATCTTTATTTTGCTGCATTTCTGGCCAAGTCAATGTGACAGGATATGGGAAGCTTGACCAATTAACAGGCCGGAGCAAGCTCCTCATTTGACAAACATTTAATAAGCAATAAAAGAGGAACTTTGAAGTTCTGAAACTCACTGATGGGAAAAAAGAGAGAGAGGCGCTCTGTTGCTTATCTGGAATAAAGAAGAAACTCAATTACGCTAACAAGATGCAAACTGTAAAAAAAATATTTTTTTTCAGAGTTGAGCTGAATTTTTAGTTTAGCTAGCAACTTCGAGAGGTCATCTAGTCCTTCCTTTCCTTCCAGTTTACATTAAAACACAGCTGTGCAGCCCACAACCTGCTTTCTTTCTGAGAAGTAAGTAGTTCTCTCTAATGGGGATGATTAGGGAGGAATACGAGATTTCCGTTTAAAATGCGAATGAAGATATGATATTTCAAGACCCAGTTTCAGACTTTTGTAAATTTCTTGCAATTATCTTTTAACAATTTCAAGGGCTAATTATCTCTGTGCCTCTCCCTGTCTTCTTTCTGGTAGATCTGTGTGCATCTGACTCTAACAGGGTTCCAGGCTCTCACTAAATATGATGGAAATGAAATCACACCATCTGTATATTCTCTCCAGGCATTTCCTACAAACAGCCCTTCCCACATTGTTTTATCATTAATGAAAAAGTTCCATGTTTCTGAAAGTCAATAATTTTTTAAAAATTTCATTAAGACCTATGTGACTTGACTATTATCTATATTGTAATAAATTTTAACTTACATGTTGTCTATATTTAATGTTATTTATAACTAATATATATTAAATCATCATAGAAAATGTGAACTGACAAGTAAAGTAGTTAAAATTATTTTCTATCAAATGGAGGCACAGCATTTTTATTGCAAGATTTTAGTGCATCTTAAATATAGTTCAATTTATTTTAAAATAAAATTTTCATCAATCTTGATACCTTGTGACTTAATTCAAATATAATCTTAATATTTTAATTGGCTGAAATGACATTAAATGCAGCGAGTAAAGCTAAGAATAATCTGAGTGACTTTTTAACTGATTCAAAGTATGTTATTTATTCAAATATTTGCTGTTATGTAACATCCATTTTTATGTGATGTTATTAAAAAATAGTTTTTTGAACAAAGACTGTAACTTAGGTTTTTTAATAAGCATCAGATGCAGAGGGCAGCAAACAGACATGGCCACTGCACACAGGGCTGGGAAAGGCACATGAGAAAATAAGTCAGAAGCAGCAACTGCGAGCCCTGAGTTTTAGCTCAAAGTAAGGAGTTTTTATTTTTCTACTGAGTTGGTTTGTAGTTAGCTATGCTTCAAAAGCCTTTTTTGATTTTTAAAAAAATATATACATAGTAAGCAAATTATGTAGCATTCAAAGAAAGATTGTAATATTGTAATTAGCAATGTTCTTTACAAGAACAAGACTATGAATGCCTATTTTATGCAGGACAACAAATTAATAGTTGACATATTTTAACCTTTCTACAGTGTCTTTAGATACCTTTTACATGGCACAGAGTGTTCTTGTAGGCTTCTTCTTGAAATGCATTTACACTTTTTATCAATTTTCCATGTGCAAAAGTCATCTCAAATGCATTAATGTTAGTACGAGAGCAAACTAGCTTGCTGAGAATCAAAACAGTATTACATTTTGAAGGCAGAAAATTCCCCTTACAGTGAATTGGGAATATTCCCAGAGCAAATGACTCCTAATTAAATATTATTCTTTGGCAGAAAACGTCTTCATTTACTTCAATAAATTTATGGTAATCACTAAAACTGCAAGAAACCATCTATTCAGGACAGTTTTAAGAAGAGTTTGCAATTGGATAGTTCAGAAATGTGATTGCATCTTCCAATACTGAGAAAAGAAACAAGAAACAAAAAACTGCATCTTGTGGAGCATGAACTGATACTTTTTCCACTTATGTTTTTATTCTGTTTTCTACTTCTGATTCTTTTATATACTGATCTCTAATAGATTTGTTCACGTGTTTACTGTTAACTATAATCTAAGTTCCTTGTACATAAGAGGCATTAATAATGTCAGGAAAGAAAAAATGAAGAGAGGAAGAAGGGAGTTCTAAGATCTTTCTGGTTTTCTACGATGGATTGTCAGGTAAAATGAAGACGATGATAAGAACACCATACAATAATTAGAAGGGTCATGTCATCCTGGCAGTGGGCCTGCTGGTCAGCTGCAGCCAGAATTTCTAATACAATGCATGTCAGTGTGGAGAAAGACCCTGAGTATAGAGAAGAGATTTTTTAACAGACTGTTCACCATAAAGTGAATTTGGGTATTTAGTAGCTATTTTAATTAAAATAATGCTACAAGTTTGCCCACAGATACTGCTTTATCACTGAAATAGCGATTTGATAGCCAGTTACAGTTATATTGCATCAGTGACTGAGTGTGAACTTTTGCATAATATGTCATTTATATGCTTTTGATTTTGGTAAAAAATTATTATTCCCCAGTATATCTGGGAATTCTAGAGTTTTCCATTTTCATTAGTACATTCACTTACTGTAGGAGATCATAAAACATAGCCTGAATCAAACCAAGTTTGGAGAATTAGCTTTTCATTTCAATTGAGGTGAAAATAAATTCAAATTTGTATTACTACAGAGATTATGTTATACAAAACATTACCCAAAACATTAAATTGTCCTTTACTTGCAGTTTTGCAGTTAAATATTAAATAATGCCACTTAAAAGGCAAATATTAGCAATAGCTTCAAATCTTTGAATAACAAATGAAAATATATGTTTAAAGAAATGCTTTTGAACAATGAATACTTACTATATATGATAGGTCATTTGAATTGGATTTCCAAATATTTCTCAAAGTTATTAATGAGAAAGGAAGGGTGATTGCAAAGATAATAAACTATTTAAAAATAAAGTTTCTGAAAGCATGCAATTTAATTATTTACTTCAATTTTATAAGTGGACAGACTTATTTTAAACTCACTTTACCTCAAGGTAGATACATGCCCTGGATTTGACATTTAAATTATGAGTAATCATAGCTATGAATTTGTAGGCAAGTTTTGCTGAGCATGGGTGAGATATCTAGCACACAAACAAAAAAAGATGAGTAGTTAAAAAAGTGATATTTTCAAGTTTAATAACATTATTGAAGCATTGCACAGCAGAGACACAAAGAAAGACAGAAAGTTAAGAGTTTGTGTTCTAAAAAAATTGCGTTGAGCTTGTGAGACTGTTGAGCAAAGTAAGCAAACATTTTTAAATTGTAGTTAATTTGTAAGCTTAAAATTTAAAGAAAGCTAGAAGTGAAGACACATATCTCTGCCAAGTCCCATTGAAAGACTTTAGATTTAAAGTAGTAGTCTCATTATTTTCATAGACTATGTATGCACAATAGCAGTATATAATAATAATAAATATAAAGGGAGGACATTGTTTACATTTTACCTTACTTCTTTCAAAACTCCATCCCATAGACAGCTATCTAGTTCCTTCAGGTCTTGGTCAGTTGACAAAAATAATGCCTCAGATAGTGCCCACAGAGTTCTTGTGACAATTGAAGGACTTATAAAGCATTTTCAATTGAAAAAAATCCTTTATAAATGTAATATATTTATTTTTATACTTATATTTTATTTTAAATTCATTTTATTTTTATGTCATTTTTTGCTAGTTTACAGAACATTCTTATTCTATATTTGGCTTCATGAAATTTTGAAACAATTGAACTCAAAAGCAAGCTTTCTACTTAGTAGCTAGACTTCCAAAACTAAACTGAGAATTTTAAAAGTGTTCTTAAAGTATATTTTCTCTTACATGTGCAAATTTGATGCATAAGCAAGTATTCATTGATATGCAAAGTATTATATTTATTCATTAAAGTTCTTAAAAATTAACTGGAGAACTTTCCAGGGTAGAAAAATTCATGAATATGGAAGAAAATCCAATTTATAAGCTTTATTTTGATAAGGATAACAGTGTTTTTAAATACAATATATTTTCTCATTAAAAATAGTGTAATATTTATGGCATGCTATAAATAATTATTGTATTTCCTGTGAAATAACCACCAAACAAATCTTGTACAGTTTGCAATGTCTACTATAGCAAAGTACCGTAAACTGAATGGCTTACACAACAGAGATGTATTGTCTCACAATTCTTGAGGAAAAAAGTGCAAGATACAGGTGTCAGCTGGGTTGGTTCCTTTCTAGAGTGTGAGAAAGGATCTATTTCATGCCTCCCCCTTAGATTCTGGCTGTTTTCTGACAATCTTTGGTGTTCCTTCCCTCGTACAGACATCCCTGTGATCTCTGCCTTCATTTTCACGTGTCATTCTCTCTATGTGCACACGTGTACTTTTCATGAGGACACCAGCCACATTAGATCAAAGCCCACCCTAATAAGAGTCCACCCGGATTGCTTCCGTGAAGGCTCTATCTTCAAATAAGGTCACATTCTGAAGTGCTGGGAGTTCAGACTTCAACCTATGAACTGGAAAGGACGCAGCCCCTAACAGCAGACTGCCCATGTGAGGAGAGCTATGATGCTATGAAGTATAAACACCATAAAAAATCATTTAAAATAAATGGTCAGGAGTTATTTTACAAAGTGAAAAAGATAATGGGTTGGCAAGCGCAGGAGTTCTAAAAATGCTATCTCTGTCATTTTTACCTCTGAAAACAGTAATTATTTTCTTTATTATGAAATAGTGGTGGAGCTTTGTACCATGAGCTATTTGGGTACTCATCTTTATCTGTGGGAAATACAAAATGTTTTCACCTTCATGGATCTTCTGTTATGGCAGCAAATGTTTGTTATTATAATTTTGAAACATTGAAGTTTTGCTAGAAATGGAAAAATAGGTCCTGGTTTTGATGGTGTTCAGCTATGGATTCAGGATACCAATTACCCACGCTGCTCCGCAACTGTCACGTAGGACCCACATCTTGGTCAAGAGAATTTTATTTATTAGTATGTCAAATAAGAAAGACTGTGCTCAAACAATTTAAATTTAGATCTGGCTGTTGTTCTTTGTTTTTATATCACATTTTTTTTTCTTTTGCTTTACAGATTAGGATTGGGAAAAATAATCATTTTCCAATTATATTTGAAGCCATTGCATGATAATATTTTATTGAAAGTTACTTTTGGAACAGACTCTCCAGCATTTACTCTTAAACCTGAAAAACAAATATAGAATGTGTTTTTAATTCCCTGGTGAAGTCTTTATAATATTTCCATTGCTGCCTTTATGGAAACTTCAAAGACGTATTTCACCTCTCAGGCAATGATAGAACTCTTAATATTTCCTTCTGTTGCTAAAGCTGGGGCTAGATGAGGTGAAGTAAGCTGGCTGCCTAGGGAAATAGCATCATAAAACATGGGGGCTCAGCTCATGTTCTAGTCCTTGGTATTTTGAAAGCCTCTATTATCATAGCACAGCATAGTTGTACTTAGCAGAATATTGAAATTCATAGACACAAAGACAAGAACGGAGGAAACAGTCAACTGGGGAATCAGGTTGCCTTTTTTTTTCCTGTCTCAGCCTTATCCATCCTTAAATATCGTCTCTTTTTTCCTTTGTTAATCTTCACACAAATGTTTGGAATGACAGAACAATTAGAAGGAGACCAGACTGCAGTATTTTTATCTGTCACTGTAACTAGACCCTGGCAGACAGAAATTCCCTCTGATTTTGCTGCAGTGTATTATCTGAGAAGTAAGCTAAATCTTAACCTAGTTTTATCAGTGTAGCAGTGCATTGGAAGAAATACCTTCTTCATCTTCCTCTGAAAGGTGCATTTTTTCCCTACCGTATGGTAGCTTTCTGATGGATAAAATTCTACTCAGTCTGTGACAAAAAGTTACTATATGTAAAAAACAACACGGTTGGGCTGACAGACTACTGCGAGGCACAGTGGACTGTGCAAAATTGACCAGGAGTGTCCAGATAATTTCAGAGAACATGAAGCCCAGGCTCCAGGACAATGAAAATACCAGTGCTCTCTGTGGATCACTAGTCTCGGTCCAGTTTCCAAAGGCAGTGGCTCCATTGGCTGTTGTTGCTTCCGTGATGTCAAAGTGTGTTTTTATCAGCTTATACATAGTAATATAAGTATAATACATAGTATAAGTGAGGTCGATAAAATATTAGTGTACAAATATACATAACTTTCAATCCATTGGAGCCAAACTTAAAGTGAGCATTTTTGTATGAACTATATTAGTAGATATAAACTCAGATCTGTAGTTTCGGGGAGTAACACAAAATAGCCTTTTTATTTTTGTGTGCCTTAATTAGCTGATTTAAATTTGTCATAGGTTTTAAGGGAAGAGCCATCTTCCTCATTTCCACTTCTCATCATAACATAAAGCCTGGTTTGATTTTATTATTGAAAGGATAAAGGTGAGTACTTTTAGACATAATGAAAGCTATGGGTATGAAAACTGTTCATCAGACATCAGTGTACACCATAAACATTTTTGGCCCTGCCAATTGGATGTCCACAGCTAAAGAGCTTTTCCTAGTAATCCAATTAAGAACATAGCAACTGTTCATAATTGTACATATATCTGATGCATCATCAACCCCTTTATTCTTTAGTAGGAGATATTTGTTATCTTAATGTCTCTCTGTTGCTTTGAATTGAATAAGCTCTTATGTTTTAGCCTTGATCAATATTTCCGACCTCTTCCCAGGAAATGGCAAATAGAATTTCCAGGCGCTTTATCTTGCTGCAGAGGTCTCAACTCTCAGCTGCAGCAGGAACATTAGTGTTCAGTTAATTGGCGCAGATGGCTGCAGCACTGATTCTACCATTTCATTCAGCAGAGATCTGCAGGCTGGGGCTGGAACGCAGATGTCAGACCAGGGGCTTTGTTGGTATTTGCTGGTGTTGCTTTCAAAAACCACTCTCTCTCTCTCTCTCTCTCTCTCTCTCTCTCTTTCTATCTCCTCTATCTCTATCCTCTTTCTTCCTGTTTCTCATGTGTCAGTTCAAGAATTTAAAAACCAGAAGTTACATGCTTAGAGATATAGATATGGCACACACACACACATATCCAGCAATGATTTTAAATATGCATTGATTTCTATATTTTTTCAGAATATTCTAGATATAATAAAAATAGATCAAGCACTTACAAAGTGAAAAACACCGTGGGGGACTAAAGAATGTAAGTTATAAAAGAAGCAGTCCCTAACTGTAAGAGAGAGATTCAGTAATTTGGAGTTTTAGAGTACACATTTTAAAAGTAGTGAAATATTCCCAAAAATTACTTAACATTTAGAGTCCTTAATGGAGAGAGAGCAAGAGAGAGAAAGACATGATACATGGCAGAATGTCTCCTATGAAAAGTGCCAAAATGTACAAAAGGAGAGATATGACAACTCTGGCCCAGGGTAAAATACAGCCATTCAGCAGAAAGGAAAGATTTGGAATCAGGAATGAAGGGCAGCGGGTGGGCTCTGCAGAAGTAGGATGGCACCCGTACTAGATGGGTGAGGAGCTGATGGTTAGCGGCATAAGAGCTATCACTGGCGAGTTTGGTTAGTGTTAGTTTAGAGGTGTTGAAGTTCTTGCTTGGGAGATTAAACTTTTCCCTTGATATTAGTGATTCATTAAAGGTTATGGAAAAAATTGAAACATGGGAAGAAGGACTCTAAAGACAGATGCTATAAAATTATGATATGTATTGTAGTTATATTTTTTTAGGGGAAGTTGCTTGTTTCATTCAGTCATCTAGCCTGCAGTTGGAAATTCTTTCTGTGAAGGGCCAGGTGGCAAACATTTTTGGCTCCGTAGGTGATGTCGTCTCTGTCACAACTACTCAGCTCTGCAACTGCAGCCGGGAAGCAGCCGCAGACAGCCCGGAATGAATGACTATGGCTGAGTTCCAATACAACTTTTGTTTATTATGCCAAAATTTAAATTTCTGAAAATTTTCATGTGTCATAAAATTTTTCTTCTGTTAAGTACTTTAATCATTTTAAAATTTGAAAACCATTTGTAACTCATGGGCTGTATAAAAATAGGCAAAGTGCTGTGTATTGCTGACCCCAAGCTAAACCACAAAAAACCTTTTCTTTCAGTATATTTCACATGATACCTACTCTTTTTAAGAAGATGTAGGCTTTCTCATTTTTGTCATAATACTATAATTGTAATAAAGCATGCTTTGTAATAAACACAAAGACAATTTCTTAGAAAATTAAATTTTTCAATTTTATTTAATTTTTGGATAACCTCTATAGAATTAATTATTATTTATTTTATTAAAATTTTGTTTGCTATGCTTCCTATAATCTATTACAAGCATACTTGCCATGGATGTATGTGTGGATGTCTATTTCACTGAGGAAAATCGTTTGAAATGCAGCAGGTGGAATGCCAGCAATATCTCATTTAACTTCTTCCTGGAACATAGTTTTTCTTTGTGTAAGTAGTGGCATAATTAATTGTAATAGAATGTATTATTAATGCTTTATAAAAGAAAAAATACTCATTCTAATGCCACTAATATTTTCAATGTAGTTAACTATTATTTACAGCAAGTGTTACTTTTTCTTTCCTAACATGGTTCAATGCAGAAAATATGAGTTGATTAGAAAAACCAAAACCAAAACAGCTGATGAATCAGCTGAGACACTCATAAAAAAAGCTAAACTTTTATTTATTTCACACAATAATGCTTCCAGTGTCTTGGGAGCTTTTCTTATCCAGAATCACTTCTGGCTCTCTGACATCAATCCAGGTAGCTGGTAACATCTTAACCTAACTACTTTCACTACGGCTCTCCATTGGTTAGCTGTCTGAAGTTGAATGGGTTGCTTCAAACAAGTTTCCTCTTCTTCATATGTAAGATGGGGATGATATTGACGACCACTAAATTGTCATTTTAAGAATAAATGAGATAGTACATTCAAAATGCTAGGCGTGGTATCTGTTAAATGGCAAGCAAAAAGAGTCTGTGTCTTAGTAGCGTGGCCTATTGTAGAAAAAGCACCTGTGAATTGTGTGGAGCAGAGTCTTAGGTAATCGCCAGGGCAGGGCAACCCTCTTCACTGCTTTGTGGCCCTCTGCGGATGGAGGAATCAGAGAGGGGACAGTGCTGCTGCCTGGCACTCAGCACTTGCCCCATTTCCAGTCACTTCACCCACTCCCTGTATGCAACTGGCACCCTTCCAGCTGAATCCCAGAGCGGGTGGGTTTGTGTGTATTTTAAGACTGTGTGGACCCTTTAAGTGGAGTCCCCTGAAAACCCAGTAGTTTTTTTCTACAACCCCAACCCCCAATGGATTTTACAGCCAGAGTTATGGCAATCTATATTCTCCATGCTGGATCCCTAGGCTTTTCAGTCTGGCCAGAAACTGGGATCCCAAGGTTTCCCTCCCTATTTTTATCCACCACATTTGAATGTTGGACCGCCTGTTCTGCCACTGTCACCTCTCCATGCCACACTGCATCTCCTCACCTCTCTGGCCCCTCTGCCTCTCCACCCCTCCCTACCTGTCTGGATGAATATCCTTTTTCAAATCCTTTGCTGTTGGACTTCCGCACAGTTTGATTTCCTGACAGTTCTGGGGGTTATTTGTTTTGAGATTTAGTTATAATTCTCTCTGCAGTTGCACGAGGAGGAGAAGCATGTCTCCCTATTCCTCCATCTTTACTGGAAATCTGATCTTTCTTATGTGCCCCAACCAACTATTCTAAGTGCTCCCTGTCATAGCTTTTGCTCTGCATTTGGAAATGGATCTTAAAAGCTTAAATGCTTCCTAAAAAATGATTTTATTAAGTGGCTGTAAGAGGACAGTCATTCTTTGGCCATGCTCTGACAACATGTACAAATTTAAAGGAAACCATACTGTCAAGCAACCCAATGACTTGAGTACAGGATTCATGCGCACAGACCCTGGGGTAAAGTCATTGTTCGGCTGAGGACATTTTATCAGTTTTATTTTGGTGAATGTATATACCCTTTCCTTCTGGAAATGTCTATTATCATCTGAGAAAAGGTCAGCCTAGAGATATAAATAGTTAGGACCTGTGCTGATCATTTGCCTATTTGCTCTCCAATTCATTCTGATCGCTACCCTTTCCTTCTTGGTATCACAGTGCCCAGTAGCACTGTACACTCTTTCCTGCCTGGTTACTGACTATGGCCAATGAAGTCAATGGCAGGATAGTGGAGGATAAGAGGAGTGAAAAAGCCAGGACATGTTTTCCTCCCTTATTTTGGATGGAATTGTCCAGAGCAGCTACATTTATTCCTTGGCTCCATGTATGCCAAATAGTTCTGCTCTCTAGTGTCGTAAGGTCCACTAAGTGTGGTGTTTCTTTCTTACTCTCTTTTTTTTTCCTCCCACCTCTTTTGTGACTAGATGCTCATACTAAATGCCTCTATTAACTAACTGGATTGTGACTGAGAGAGAATCAAAGACAAGAGGTGACATTGGCTCAAGATCAGTTTAAACTTAAAGACATTATCAATCAGTTTTGACTGGTTACTTAGGGTTACTCAGTAATAACCAATACATGGATCATGACTTATGTACATTTTGAAAGTACATTTTATTTGTTTATTCAGTCTTTCAGAACGGAGAGAGAAAACTTAGATTTAGTCAGTGACATGGTGAGTCAATAAAGGCCATAAATATCAGGCTAAAATCAAGAATCCTGTCCCTCTAACCTATGATTTTTTCCAAGACATGCTGTCCTCTCTTTTGTCTAAAAGATATAACAAGATGATGGTATTTTTAAGTTTTGAAAACAAGTGAACTTCACATCAAATTTCTGATTTTTGATGCAGACATATTTCTTATGTTCTAACAGTATAGATTCAAAAAGGAAGTGTTGAATTATTAATTATCGAGATAGATGTAAAATCTATATTCTTAAATCAATTGAAAATCCTTGACTTATTGTAATGAAATGATTCAAAACAAAGAAGTATTCTAAAGTTTAGTGTATCTGCATAAAAACAGTAGCTCCAGGGTTTAGGAAGGATAGAAAAATATACACTTTCAAGGCAATATTAAGAAAAATATTGAATTGTAAATGTATATTCATTATTGCTATTTCCATAAATGTTTTTTAATAAGCCTTATATAATTTCCCTCCAGAGGTTTTTATTTCCTTTAAGAAATTAAATTTTATTTTTATACAAATGTTTTATTGTTTAATACAAGTTATAATTTATCTAATATGTTTAGTGTTTCTAGGGCAATGCTAATTATTAAAATAGTTACATTATGCTTGCTATTTATTTTCAAGTAATAAATATGCATCTAATTAACTATTATAAAATGTGAGTAAAAACTTGATTTATTAATAGTTGCAGTAAAATTAAGTACTGTTACTTTCAAATATGATTTATAAAATGAAAATAATGACTATGAAATTAATACTCATGTATTTGAAATCTTAAAACAAATTTCTAAACAATTAAAATAGAGAAAAAATTTTAAAATATGAGAAAGAATAATGCTAATTTTTATGGTTTAATATTATTATAGCAGGTATTAGAAATTCAACATCATTTCTAGAAATACTCAAGCAAAAAGGATTTTTTATTCTTTTACTTTTAAAATACTTATATATGTATATACATATATATGCATATATATATATATATTCTTTAATTTGTAAAATTTCCATTAAAGTAGCTTTGCTTTGAAGAACTTCAAAGAGTAAAAGAACAATTTGCTTTAGATACTTTAGTAATAATAATATAATATAGGCAATGAATTTTTCATCCACAAGGCATGTGATTGTGCATTAAATAATTACTCTTAAAAACATTGGTTGACTTTTACAACATATTTTATAATGATAATTTCTTTTTAGTTGCACAAATTTCTGAGAATATTCAAGATTATGATACATAAAACATTTATACTGATTAGTAGGTATGTTATTTGATATGCCACATATTCTCTATGATTGAGATTTGTATGGGTGAATGAATATGTGGAAAGCAGAAAGAGTAAATCAAAGAAATGATATCCAGAATGTCTTCTTACATATTTCTAATCCACACAAGTTTAATGCTAAAAGCAATATGCATATATATCGCTCCAGCTTTTACATTCTAAAAGTGCGGCAACTAACTTCGGAAGACATTTTATCTGGAAGTAAACCAGCTGCTTCACAAGAGAAGGCAGAAGAGAAGCAAAGCTTTCTGACCTGCATCCTATCATTTTTCTTTTCATTTAGTCGTTTCCAAATAGGCTATAGTTTTTCTCATCTCATTTTCAAATTCTTATGATCCTTGCAAGAAATCTGTAAGGCAGATATTGTTACCATTTTGCATCTTAGAAAACCAAAACTCATCTTAATCTTTTCATCTTAAGTTAACAAACTGAAACAAATATTTTTGACTGTAGGTGGACACAGCTATTACATATTCAGCATGTTCTATGAACCACACATTGTGCTAATCCTTTTATATAACCTTTAATCCTCCTAGCAGCATGAGCGGAATTTTAAAGTTGCCATTTTACAGTTGAAGAAATAGGACTTTAGAGACATTACGTGAAGATTCTCTTCTTTTATGTGTAGAGATGTTTGAAACTAGACCCACCTGACCAGAGAGAGAAAGGAGTTTTGTTAGATCTATTTCTAAGCAAGCTGTTTAGTCTGTGGTCTCCTATTCATTATATTTGGTAAAAGACAAATACTTGCAATCCCAATATTAACTTTAAAAAAAAAATCATGTTCTGGAAGTTGAGAACTTACATCACAACAGATAGTGATACTAATGTTGAACAACTTTATTCTGATTTAATAAATAAGGATTTATAATAGAGTACTACAAAATGTATTTGTGAAAATCACAGTATATACCTGATTCACTCACCTCTTAGCATAGAGTGGTAAGGAGCGCCAGGCACTGGTCATAAATCCAGTTTGTTTCATGGACATGGGCTGTGCATCTAAGTTCTATTTAACTATTTAGAAAATGCCTAGACTTGATTAAGAAGGTACATGATACATTTCATTTATCTTCATGACTTGGAAAAATTCTGACTTGAAATATCTGCTGATGGTAGATCAATATTTTAATTTCTGCATATGAAAAACAAGTTTGTTCAAATAAAAGGAATCGTTGCCCTCCACAGCCCAAGTATGAAGTTACAAACACAAGTGCAAAACAACATAACTAACACAGGAAGTGTCGTAAGTAAAGATTTACACATCATTCACCCACGTACATGCAGAAATAAACAAAAAGATTTAAAAATAGTGGAGGAAACATTATATATTTTGAAACTAAGAAAGGGTTTGATTTTCATTGTAAATTAGAAATGCTCTCAGAAACACACATTTTATATCAAATTAGACTACAGGAAGTGAAGAAAAACATTTTCTAAGGAAGTACAGGGGGGAATAATGCTAATATCCAAGTAATGCTTCCTGCAACATGAGGAGAAATAACTTTCAGATGAAAGCATCAAAGGTATCATGTCATTTTTTCCCCTCAGCAGTTTTGTTCAGAAAAAAATCTCCCTTGGGCATTGTGACCTGTTTGAATATAATAGAGCTAAGTGGGGAACAAGTTTTTATATAGAAACGACTGACAAAGAGGTATTAGCCACAACTAAAACATCAAAAGTAAGCACTAAAGGAGTGGAAATGTGGGCTGAGGATAAATCACCTGTAGAGTTTTATAATACTACTGCCAAGCTTTTTGAATACTTTCTATGTAGATCATTCAATCCAATGGTGCATCAAGTATGGCAACATGGCGAGTACGCTTCACATTCTATTTCCAACCAGAGAACAAGTCCAAGGACAGCAGTGATGAAATTATATCAATTTGTACAAGATTTCATCTCATTAGAGACATGGCTCCAGCCCAAATAAAGGAACGAATTCTGTCTTAGAGTGTTTCCTGTAGGGTGTAAGAGTCAGATATATATGAAAATGTCAAGCACTTATGCGAAACCGTTCAGTTCAGGTTGCAAAACTGGTTGCAAGATTGGTACAAAGTGATAGAGTAGTGAAATGTTACTAGTCCAGGAAGTCTTCCTTAAAACCATTCATAATATTAAATACTCTTTAAATATAATTCATGAGTATTTTAATTTTGAACTTAAAAATGTTATCACTTTTATATTGAAAAATAAATTGATCAAAAGTATATATGCCAAAGAAATTGAATATTTTTTCATTTCAAATTTGGTGCAACACATTAAGATGACTTCAAATGAAATGAAGGAAAACATTTTATGGCAGATGATGTGTCTGCTCCCAAGCCATCCTTGAACATCATAAACAAAAAAGCCATGTATCCTGTGTTACTACGATTTCTAACAGTATTTACTTTATAAATAAAGCTTTTCACATTTACCTAAATATTTGAGTTCCAGTAATTATTTGAAAAAAGCAGCTAGAACACAGGGGTCTCTGGAGTCAGACTGCACCAGAGCAACTGCACCTGGAATGGAGCCGTAACGGCCCCTGTTGACAGGGCATCGTCCCCCTCAAGCAGTGCCTCTGTCTTTAGTTTTCCTGCTTATAGTTACCTTATGCATCTTCACACTTGTCTCATAACTATTTATGTTTTTATTTCCTAATCCAGAAATTCAGTAAGAGGCTTCTCATCTTTCAATATGTTTGATTTATAAGGCTTCTGGTTAGAACACATCGAAATCTACAATTTTATGCCTTTTTTTCCTGATAGCTAAAATGTTATGAAATTGATAACAAGTAAATCCCACAAAATACTTACAGTATTAAATGCATGACTTTAAAAGCAAACTATTGGCTTTTAAAATGAATTAAAAGAATACTGAACGTTCATTTAGATACTGTTAATGCAAGTATCTTATCACAAAGATTTAAAAGTTTATGAGCTTAAGTTCAGCTAATACAAACACTAATACAACTAAATTTTGTCAAATCATTATGTGTTTTATCTAATTATAAAAATGGTCTGTTATTTATAATAAGTAGAAGGAAGAATGTAACTAACTTGCATGGAACTTGACTTATATGCCCAAGGCAGTAAGCATACATGCTGCTTTACCACGGCCCGTCTCCTGGCCCTCAGATACATCCCCCCTTGCTGTCTTTTCCCGCCCTGTGCTCAGTATGACAATAGTTTAGACAATGTCACTTGAATATGTTGCTGGTTGGCATTCTACCATCACTTCTTATGCAGTTATCAAAGATAAGAACGTCACATTAAATAATGGTATTTTTCAAAGTCCCAAAAATTAGGAGGCCACATATTCCAAAGTAAAAATCATGAATGTAAAAATACAAGGTCTGTCCAGAAAGTATACAGCCATGTAATACAAACAATGGAGACATTTACTGAAGGAGACACAAGATATAAGAAATGATGTACATAAGACAATGATGCATCAGTCCCCTTCAAAAATTTTTTTGTGTGTGTTGCACTTATTTCTTCATCTCTTTCTGAATTATCTGAATAGCTTCTGCAGAAGAATGTTCAAGCTTAATGCAAAATTTGATGCAGATTGGTTGTTCTACTCTCTCGGTCATTTTGAACGTGACAGCCACACAGTGCACATGCTCACTCAGCGGCATTGTCCACCCCCACTGACTAGTACAGTGAAATTGTCATTGTTCACACATCACATGTGCCTTTCAGTCCACTCTCCCTGGCTGCCAGGTCACATTGATGCCACACATAATGTTCTTGTTAGATTAACAGTGTCTGGACTTTTTCTGGACAGACTTCATATGTGAAATGACCTCATTTTTTATCATAATTTTTAAATCTTTTCTTAGAGTAAGGAGGAACTCCATGAATATAAGCCACATGAGAAAGATTTAAACACTTGAAGATCCCTTCCTCCTTGAAATTTATATTTACCAATAAATAACTTAAAATTTATACAGTAAAATTAGCAGTTAAGTTTTATAATAGCTTGACATACTAATTTATTATTAAGTAACTGTGCTTGCCAAGATATTATAACTAATATTTTAAAAATACAAGCTCTTGACCTGGCTGGTGTGGCTCAGTGGATTGAGTGCTGGCCTGTGAACCTAAAGGCCACTGGTTCGATTCCCAGTCAGGGCACATGCCTGGGTTGCAGGCCAGGTCCCTGGTTGGGGTCATGTGACAGGCAACTGATCAGTGTATCTCTTGTATATTGATATTTATCTCTTTCTTTCCCCTTCCCTCCCCACCTCTGTATGTTGCTGCTGGTGGTGCAGTGTGTGGTTTTATTCCACAAGAGAATCACTCATTTCAGAGAGTAAGCCTTAGATATGCATAACTATGTACACTCAGTTTATAGGTAAATACATGAGGTCTTAACCTCCATGAAGAAAGTAACACAAGCAGATGCTTCCCTTTTATTTTTCTCACTCTGTGGCCATCAAGCCCTGAATAATTAGTATAAAGTATATGTATACATTTTAAAGGTAGAAGGGAAGAAGAAAAATTATATGCATTTTTCTTTTATTTTTTCTATTCATAAGGAATATCTTTTCACTTTATTTATAACTCCTCTCAATTATTTTTATATAATTTCAGTTGGATATTAGTTCTTTTCATTTGGGGCACAACCATTGGAGAATAAATTACTCTTTAAAGGTAGCTGTGGCTTGGCTTTTATGACTATCTCATGAAGAGGATGAGCATTTTAGGGAGAAGATAAGCCGTTGGTGTTCATCTTTCTAGACCTGTCTTCAAAAGCACTTAGAGCCAATCTAGAGACTCAAGGCATTCATTGTCAAACCTGTGTCTTTACTGCCAAAGGAGAAACTATACACTTTGAATTTTGCTTGGTCCACCTATATGTCTACAGTAGGGAGCTGATTACCCGGCTTTCTGCTAATTCTGTTATTGGTATTAAAATCACCAGGATCCCAGAGAATATTCCCCAGATCACAGAGAATAGTCGGCAACTTGACTGACCTCACCGTCTGTGCTCTGAGCAACAGAAATAAGGCTGCCACCACACTCTGCTGGTATATTTTAGAGATTACTCTTGTATTAGCCATTTGCCCAATTATGAAATCTAGCGGGCTTTGATCCTGGTCCAAAATGGAAACTTCCCCAGTCATTTGTTTTTTCCTGATGTTTTATTCTTGAACTCATCTGTACTTCCTTTTCTCAAGCCCAATTCTTATTTCTTCTAAACTCCACTGCATTTCCTAAAAACATCCCTTGTTATCATAGAAGTCACAGTTTTTTAAATAAAAATATTATACCTCCTTGACCACTCTACTGAGAATCTCTCCCACCTTCCTGTCTCAACTGGATCCTGGTTCCTTCCTGGGGTCACTGATTTTTCCAAAGCTTCCCAGAGTAGAGGCTTTTTACACAACGTGACTCATGTTTCAAAGGCATCTTAGGTCAGCATCTTAGTTCGCTTGAGTGTTCTTTCAGAGTTTTTCCACAAAACATTCGTATTAAAATCTTCCTCCATGGACAGTGAAGCCACCCGGAACTCCACCTTGTTCTGTCACTGCTGACTGAGGACTGCTGCACTTGCACAGAGAAAAGTTTAGCCCCGTCTCATGGAACTCCTCTCTACCACAGCTCTGTCGTTCACTCAGAGATAACCCAAACAATGGCCTACATTTGTACTTAGCTTCCTAATTTTCTCATTTTCTGTTCTATTACTTTCTCTATTCTTTTGTAGTCACCCAATGTCATGGCCACACCAAAGCACTTTTGCTACTTCTAAATTGTTTTGTTTCTGAAAAGTTACATAGAAAACGATGCCCCTTTCCAAAAACACTGTTTGCTGTCCTCCTTTGGCTCTTCCTTATAGTCACTATAAAAGACCTTTTCTTTCACCTCGCAGGAATCCCAGCTTTTTATTTCCTCCATGTTCTTGCAATCTTTCAGACCCTTCCTGCCTCAACTCTAGCCTCATCAATTTCATGGTATGTTATTTCAATCCATTTTTTTTCAATGTCAGCAACTGCACCTTTGTATTTCTCTGAGCTACCCAGCAAAATCCAATTTTGAATCACTCCATCATTCAATATTTATGTACCTATGCCTGGGATGTTCAGCAATTCTTATAAAGAAAAAAAAAACCCATAATACTACAGATTAATGCCCTATAAAGTGACAGGCATCTTTAATCAAATTCTTTAAACCAGAATGTAGAAATGCAGAACACTGGATATACAAAACTGACTTTCCAAGGAAAGGTAAGAAAAGCATGTAAACAAAAAGAACTTGTTTTAAGGGAATCATTTTTTAAGTTGAGTGTCTTCAACTTTTATATGGACTTTGTTCCAAATTTCATCTGTTTGAGAAATCTTATGATTTCTAAATGGCCTTTAGTCACTGAGAAAAGGAAGATATATCACTCGCCGAACTCAAATCACACCATGCTGTATTTCCATGAGATTATTTTCCAGGCCCTAAACAAGAGAAAGTCTTTTTAGTGTTGGATCACAATGTTATAAACATTTAGTTGCTCGTTCATGCTTGAACAATTTTCGTTATGGTTTAATGGAGCAAAGGTGGCATTTTGACCCGAGTTGGTATGTTTGACAAACATAAATATTTAGTAGTTGGTAGAGTCATACCATTTTTATTTTAAAACATTTCTCTCCCTTTCTCAGACAATTTTCAGTAAATTCTTTCAATAAATACTCTAAGGAAGTATTTATTTACCCCCTCCTTCTCCAGACAACTTTTACTAAATATTCTTGAGGGACAATTTCTATGACTGTAATGAAAACATCAATGAGAAACACTGAATATAAAAAATGTGTGTCCCTACTCCCTACATATTTTAATACAATAAGTTAATTGTGATATTTTTAATTCTCATCACTACTACATGTCAACACATGGAAGGAAACAATTTTTGAACAGCTAAGGTATGGACTGATGATGTGACATCCTTCATATGGAATTGCATTATTTTCCAAAAGTACCAATTTTTTCAAAACATATTAGACAAACATTAAGGATAAACTACTCTAGAATTTCTTTCAGATTCGATGTAGTTGAGACCTACTTTATCAAATCATTTAATATAGAATATGTTAATACATTCCAATTATAGCCATTGTCCAGCCATTGTTAGTAAAACAAGAATGGTTTGCCCTACATCAATGTAACCCGGTAGTCAAGGAGAGTGGACTGGAATGTGCATGCATTTAACAGTATACAATGAGATAAAGATTTGCTCAAGAATTATTTACACCATTTGCTGAGTAGAGGTAAAGCAAAGTAGATTGTCTGTTGGGCAGAGTGGAATTTCACCTGCATCTGTGAAATTTAACTTAAAAATGATCAATCAAATATGACAGCGTGTCAACATCAGTAAAATCATCAGCAGAATACATTTATATTTAATAAATGGTTTCCTTTATAGACACCTAGTATATTTTAATAATTATACTTAAAAGCAAAACTAAGTATTGAAATCATGGATTTTTCAATGAATTATTAAATCAAAAAATTAATTTATTGGCCCAAAGATAAAAAATGTATAGAAATACATGATATTATCCTGAAGAAAAAGCACATGATATAAAATTTCATTGAAATAATCACTGAATTTAAATATTCAATAATAAAAAATGATTTTAATAGACTTAATGAGTATATCACAGCACTTCATATCTCAAATAAAATTTATATTTGACTTCTTTATATATTTATTTATTTAATTCATAAGCATCGTTATCTAATTTTTCAGTTTTTTCAAGTGTTGGTTTTATTTTTCAGCATTGCAAAATAATAAGCAAAATAAATTTTTGCTACAACTAATCTCTCAATTTCAAGATTTATTAGTATGTCTTCCCTAGGTGGTGTTGTCCACAAAATGATGTTTTACAATATGTTCAATGGATGTTAATCATATTTTCTTGAATTAAATTTGATCTTTTATTGATATAATTACTTATCAGAAATTCTAGTGATTATTAATATAAACACATAATCTAGTATTTATAATTTTTTAATGAATCTCTGTCTACTATCTTAGTCTATCCTTTGTGTTAAATAGGAATTTATTTATTTATTTATTTATTTATTTTTAATTTAAGTAATAACTTTATTGTTCAATTACAGTTATCTGCATCCTCTCCCCTCCCCTCCTCCTTCCTCCTCCAGCCCCACCTCCCTTCCCAGCCTCCCTCCTCCCCCTTGGTTCTGTCCATGTGTCCTCCATAGTGGTTCCTGAAAACCTTTCTCCCCATTGTCCCCTCCCCCCTGGCTATTGTTAGACTGTTCTTAATTTCAATGTCTCTGGTTATGTTTTGCTTGCTTTCTGCTTTTGTT
>PVJI01011186.1:0-57182 GCA_004026765.1 Micronycteris hirsuta
GGAAACACAGAGTGTCACCCACAGTGGACTCCAGAATCATAGGCTTTGGGAGAGGAGAGACCTGAGAGTCTTCTTCCCAGCCTGACCAGGCTCAAATGGGCAGTATTATTATTTTACATGTATATAATATATATGTACACAATGTGTGTGCCAAACACTATGTTACCATAAGGCTTCCCCACTGTAACTCTTTGGAGGCAATGATGGCCCTAGCAGTCGGACCATTGGCTCCAGATTGTCCAATGGGGATGCGAACTGGAGCAATAGGAATTTGGCAGCTGCGCTTCGATGTTCTCTGCTCCTTTCTCACTGAGCCCAGACTTGAGGCATCTTGGTGTTTATCAAGGCTCTTCTGGAGAATGAACATAATGAAGGGAAAGGCTCCATTGTGGAAAGAAGGCTGACAGTGAATCGATTACTTCCTGTCAAAGAGATGATCTAGATCCCTGTCACTCTTGGTGTGGATTTCCCTTGGTTTTGTAGGGCCTATTGTGATGTCCTACACAAATGTCCTATTCAGTGTCTGCTGTGTAAAGGCCATCAAGGAGAAGACTGAATGAATCTGATCAAACTCCTCGTTCTACCAATGAGAAAGGTTAAGGCCTAAAGGATAGAAGGGTTCCGTGTTTGTTCACGTCAGCCAGAGCTCAAAGCGTGAAGATTCCTATATGGTTTGAAATAAGTAGCTCATTTACCATGGAGCTCTGGTGCCTCCGAAACTAAAGTCTGAGAACATTCTTTAACTCCAATTTATTCAGTCATAGTCATTTTATTCAATCGGCTCTTGTCAAGGTTGAACTATGTGATTGGACATGATTGACATCAACTATTAAGTCAGCCAACAAAACTAGATCTTTTTTATGTGTATGAATTTAACTGAATCCTGTGGCCATGAGCAAGGAAAATTTTTCCCTTTCTGAAGTGTCTTCTATTATCATAGGATGTCCCATTGCCCAGGACACTTCCCGGGAGCATCTGCCATTAGAGCAGGGGTCAGAGAATTATGGCCCCTGGGCCAAATTCAGACCACGGCCCGTCTTTAGAGATAACATTTTATTGCAGCGCAGCCACTTGCACTGCTTTACGCATTGTCTATGGCTACTTTCACAAATGGCAGCGTCGAGTAGTTGTGACAGGGATTAAAAGTATTGATTATCTGATTCTTTACAAGAGATGTTGGCCAATCCTTGCATCAGAGCGGGCTTCCTTGTTGCAGAATGTGGGTGCTCCTTGAATGCTGAGTAATTTATAAATCAGTTCCTTCTACAGTCTTTCAATTTCACTGCTCTGACTATGGGATCATTCAGAGAATAAAAGGTGCCATGAACAGACATTTCCTGATTTGATTCGTTAGAATGACATGGGTTACATTTGCAATGGGAGTTTCTGGGTCTGGTCCCAGGGATTGCAGTTCAGTAGGTGCTGGGGAACGTATTAATATGAATGACTCTGGTTCACAGGCAGGAGTATTGAGGAATCCCAAGGAAGCACATGAAAGCTGGAGGTGGAATGGAGAGGATATGAAAGCTGCTTGGTCTTACTACGTGATCTTGGACAAGTTGCTTCACTGAGCCTTGGTTAGCTCATCTGTAAATTGGAAACAGCTGGTTTTCCTTGTTAGGGCTTTTCTGAGAACCAAAGGAGACGATGGTTGTGAAATGTCTCGCATCATGCCGGGACGTACTAGACACTGGGTTCGTGTTCATGTCCTTCCCTCTGATGAAGAATCCGGTGCTTTGGAAAGCACTCCCGGCACATTTTCCTCACTTTCGCATGTGTGTTAGAGTCCTATCTCTGTTTATGTTACCCTTTCTCTTGTCGAATTATTCCCAAACCACACGCCCTTCCTCATATGTAATAAAACTAGAGGTGGCTTTTGCAAATGGCTCAGGAAGCACCCAGGGAGTTGAATGGCCCTCAATGGCTTGTTAGCCACATGGCTGCCAATGGTCTTGATGAATTCTGCTACAGCATAACTAAGGATAAGCTTTTCTATAACCTTTTGGTTTTTGTGAGAAACCTTGATATGAAATAACGGACCTTATAAGTTTAGAAGACTACCCCCTGGATGCATTGGGATGATATCTAATTAGAATCTCTTTCTGTAGAAATAGAAAGACTAATTTTCCCTCTTCACCTTGGCATTCTGTATGACACCCAGCAGCACTCTGACTAGCAGGCACTGCTGCGGTCATGCCCACATATCTTCTTGCCCCACATGCGTTAACTAGCAGTCCCAGAGCACTCGCCATTTCGAGGAACTGTATCTCTCATCGTTTCTACTTTCTTTGCATTTCAGGAGCTTGGTGCCAGCAGCCACACATAACCTGAATGTAAGGGAGCCAGTGCAGGGTAACTACTCCAGATCCCCTGCTCACAGTGAGACAATACTGAGGGGCATTCTACATTCTCCTTCTGAGGGTCCCCGATGGAATCAAAAGCCAGTTGCTCAAAGTGCTTATCCTCAGATTCCCCACTTCCTCACTTGGGCTTCATGAGATCATCTCCCCGATAAACTGCCTGTTCCTAAGTCCTAGTCTTAGGTTCTACTTTTGTAAAAATCAGAACTAAGATAAGATTGGAGCCAGGACATATCAGATCATGGCCTGGCTATAAAGGCACCTTTGACTTCATTTATGTTTTCTACCTTTAGCTTTTATTCTGCAAGGAGAGCTCAATGATCAGGATCACAGCCAAGGTTCAAGATAAAAGAAAAATGGCCTTTAAGCTCCAAGTGAAATTTGCACACTAAGTTTCTTGCACTTTATTCACAGGTGAGCATCTTTAGGCATCCTCTGGAATCTCTTTATTTTTTTTCTTTGCATTGATAAAGCAGTCTTGGCTAACTCATGTGCAAACACATGTAGACTAACAGCAGTGAATTACAGAAAATTCAGAGGTTTCTCTAGATGCTGCTACAAGACAGTTTTTACTAGCCTGCTGGTAAATAAGGAGATGTGAACTGCTTACAATAATGAAGTACAATAGTTTATGACAAGTAAGTGTAGAGATGAATAACCCCATACAGAGGTTCTGAGGGGCTCACTATATGTTGACATGGTACAATAACTGAGTATGATGGTTAATTTTATGTATCAACTTCACTGGGACATGGTGCCCAGAGGCATGGTCAAAAATTATTCTAGATGTTTCTGCAATAATGTTTTTGAATGAAATTAACATTTTTCACTGAATTTATTGGGGGGTGGCATTGATTAATAAAGTTATATAGGGTTAGGTGTATAATTATATAATATATCATCTGTATATTGTATTGTGTGTTCACCACCCCAAGTCAAGATTCCTTCCATCACCATTTAGTCCCCCTTTACCATCTTTTATCTTCTCTTATCGCCCCTTTCCCTCAGGTACTCACCATACTCTGTGGCCATCTTGGATTCTCTGAGATTAACATTTAAATTGGTGGACTTCAAGTAAAGCAGATTGCTCTCCATAAGTAGGCAGGCCACATCTAATCAGTTAAATAGACCTGAAAAGGACAAAAGACAGATCATTCCCAAGAAAAAGGAATTCTGCAGCAGAAAGTCTTCGGACTTGGGCTGCAACATTGGCATTTTCTTAGGTCTCCAGCTTGCCAGCCGGCCCTGCTAATTTGGGACTTGACAGCTTTTATAATTAAAATCAGTCTCTTCCCTTCCTTTCCTTCCCCTCCCTCCCCTCCCCTCCCCCTCCCCTCCCCCTCCTCTCCCCTTCCCTTCCCTTCCCTCCTCTCTTCTCCTCTCCTCTCTTCTCTCTCTCTCTCTCAAACACACACCCGCACACCAACAACACACCATCCTATTGATTCTATTTCTCTGAGAACCCTAATACACTTATCTTTAAAATAATTCTATCTGTTCAATAACTATTTATTGGGTAGCTACTATGTGCCAAGTACCATTGCAGACCCGTGAATGCAACACCGAGCAATCCAGATAAAGATCCTGTCCTGGTGGGCTTTCGCTCCAGTAGGAGAAGGCAGGTAATAATAACATGGAGCATTAAATTACATGGCATGCTACAGGGGCTTTGGGAAAATATGTACTGCAAAGAGGCTTTGAGTCATTAAAATATTAAAATATAATCAATATATTAAGAAAACTGATAAGCTGGAATAGAGCTGTCTTTGTCTAAACGTTTTTTGTCTTTTTAGGTTGACACTTTCCTTGTACTTTGGATGGAAGGAGCAGACTTTGGTTGGCGCTCTTGTTTTACCTGTATTTGCTGGCTCTTTATGGATTGCTAGCTTCCTTAGCACATGCTTTGGGATATATAAGGCAGTGAGAAACCAGGGAATTCACCACAGTGCCTTTCCTCGGGTCCTGAGTTCCCTAGCTGTTTTGCCTTTTTCTCTTCACTTTTCATAGTCTTCTATTTATTTTATATATAAGGTCCAGGATTTTTAGTTGTTCTTAGTAGGGAAGATAGGGAACAGCTCATTTACTGAATCTTTCCCAAAACGAAAGTCCCTCTTGGGTTATTTAAAAAAATTTTTCTATTGCTTGAAGGACGAAATTTCTGGTTATTCAGAGAACTTTACTACCCATTAAGGACAACTGTAAAAATTTGTTTCACCACATTATTTTATGTTATTGGACCAGAGTTTTCCCTAAAGAGAAGTACTTACTCTATTTTGTATTCGGTTATAAATGTCAGATATTTAAGGCTACTGAGTCACCTATTTCTAATAACCACTGGGGTTGCAACAAATAGTGAGATATAAAACATAAAGGCAGTCCTCTAGTTGACAGAGCCATGGAACTACAGATCTGTATGACTGAAGAGAAAATGGAACTCATTTATTCCGTATCCACTGAGGGCCGGCATCCGAGTTGGTAGGGCAGCAACCAATACAGGGTAGGGACTGAAGGCACAGGCTTTGACATTGTGTTGGCTGAATTCAAATGTCTACCTTCTCTTCACAAGCTGTGTGACTTCAGGCACGTTACTTGATCTTTTTATATTTCAGTTTCTTTTGTTGTAAAATGGGGATTATAATTGTAACCATTTCAAGGGATTTTGATTTGGATTACATAAATTAGTATATTTGAAGCACTTACAGCAATTTTTGCCACACCTACTAACCATTCAATAAATACTACCCACCATTTTTACTCATTTATTGTGATTTAGAGAGAGTGGAAAGACCCAATTTCCTTACTCTTTACTACCTGTTTTTCATCAGTGGCTGGGTAGTTGCTTGGGTTGAAGGATGAGCCCTCTTTACATGCAAATGTCAAAAGGTCTATGTATCATTTTAAAGGAATTTACCCTTTGTATAGAGAGATAATAGCTACTGCCTCAGTGGCCTAAATGGCAGAGACCCTAAATGAAAACGGGTTAAAGAAGGACAGAAGCTTAGTTTTCTCTTGTGCGAAGTCTGAAATGGTTGGGTGGATCTGCTTTGCAAAGTTGTCAGGGCCCAGCAGCTTCTGCTTTGTTGCTTTGTCATCTCTAGGGTGCTATATTTGTCTTCATGGTCTCAGATGCCTCACTATGTATCTGTCTACTAAGTATCAGGATAGAGAAGAGACTAAGGGACGATCATATGTCTTCCTTTTAAGCACATGCCCTAGAAGTTGCTCATATCACTTTGCATTCCCATCCATTGGCCAGATCTTAGTCACATGAGCACAATCTAGCTGCAAGGGAGGCTGATGTGGACGTATTCATTGCAGTTGACTATGAAATCATCTAAAAAATTCAATTGCTGTGACAGGATAAATTAGCGTATCTTCTACTACCTAGCCTGACACCTGTGAGGAACCTTCCAGATTCAAGGCCTTTATACTTACCTCATTCTATCCTGTAATTTGATTTGAGTATAAAGAGTATCTTTTATTGCTCTAATCAAAAGTCAAAGTTACTGAGGCAATAGGGAAAAAGCCAGTTGTCTCTGTTTTAGGGTAAACACATACCTTCTCTGTACTTTTGGTTAATATCCACCTAGGCTTTAAAACCCTAGGTTGGCCCTGACTGGTGTGGCTCAGTGGATTGAGCACTGGCCTGCAAACCAGAGGGTTGCCAGTCAGGGCACATGCCTGGTTGTGGGCCAGGTCCCCAGTAGGGGGTGCGTGAGAGGCAACCACACATTATGTTTTTCTCCCTCTCTTTCTCCCTCCCTTCTCCTCTGTCTAAAAATAAATAGATAAAATCTTTAAAAACAAACAAACAAACAAAAACCCTAGGTCATACTGGCCTTGTGATGTTAGACTAGTAACTGAATCTGTCTAAACCAGTGGTTCTCAACTGGGGCAATTTTTGCCCCTAGGAGACATTTTGCAATGTGTGGGAGACATTTGGGGATGTCTCAACTTGGAGAGGGGTTCTATTAACATCTAGGGGGTACAGGCCAAAGATACTGCTAAATATTCTATAATGTACAGGACAGAGCTACACTATAAAGGATTATCTGATATACAATGTCAATAATGTTGAGGTTGGTAAGTCCTGCTCTATGCGTTAGTTCTTTTAAGAAAACTGAAGTGACAACAATGTCTGCTTCATAGAGTTTGGGTGGGAATTTACTGGGTAACATTCGCAAAGAATTTAGCGGAATGCCTGCGTGGTAGGTGCCAAATAACCTCCTTGTTTTGCCTAACTTCTCTAGACCTGTCTTCTTGTGGTCTTTGATTATTAGCGCATACGTCTCTTGAGAAAAATAAATGAGGGATTAAATTTTATTGAGGAACTGACAGATGCCAGAATTTTTATATAAATCATTTCATATAAACTTCTCCAAAACTATGCAAGATCAATATTACTGTCCCCAATTTGCAAGTGAGCCCCAATGGACCGACGAGGCTCAGGGAGGTCTCCCAACATCCTCCTGAAAGCAGAGTTAGTCAGGGTGTGCGTAGGTTTCAGTTTTAGCACTTGCTGGTCCTAGAACTTGGAAGGACCAGGAGGTTAGAGAGCTGCTGTGGAACCAGGAGACACTGACGTGGGGAAGAAGGCGTGGATACAGGAGGGCAGGGAGACGTCTGTGCAGGTCACTCCTTTAGCTCAGGAAGGGCTGCAAAGGCAGCTTTCAATTCCACCTGATGAGATGCCTTGGCCAGGTTATCTTGTTCCCACAACATAATGGGCAGTCCTATCCATTTTTCCCCTTATTGAATCCTAGGAATTGGGGTCTGTATTAGTTTCCTAGGGCTAATGCAACAATTCACCACAAAGTTGTTTCAAAACAACAAAAATTTATTCTTTCACAGTTCTGGGGACCAGGAGCCCAGTACCAAGGGGCCAACAGGGGACTTGAAGGTGTTGGAAGGCTGTAGGGAAGGAGCTCCCTTGCCTCTTCTAGCTTCTGGGGGTAGCCAGCCATCCTCAGTGTCCCTTGTGGCAGCATCTGTGTCTGTCTGCACGTGGCCTTCTTCCCTGGGTGTCTCATCGCTGGGCCTCCGTACTGCTACATGGCCTTCCCTTGCAAGCACCAGTCACCAAAATCTGTAGGACCTCATCTTAACTCAACTAGGTCTGCAAACTCCTGATTTCCAAATGAGGTCACATTCACAAGTGCTAGTGGTTAGGACTTAAACATAACTACTTGGGGGATACATTTCAACACATCACAGCATTCCAACGATGTTTTTAATGCATAAAAGCTAAATCACATTTCTTTAAAACAAGTTAAACCCCCTTATAATTCAGTGGCGGCTTTGGATATGCAAGAGAGCTCAAAGTACACTCGCAATATCCTGGTCCCTTCTTGAGAGAGGAGGCCGCCATCTGCCCACCGAGCCTTCTTCTTGGTACTTACAGCATTTCAATATACTCAAAAAAACACAGAAACTCAGTTTCAAGTTTGGGAGGACTATTTAAGAGGAGTTATGCTTTAGTAGGAAAAATAAAAACAAAAATACAGATTAAGTTGAGAGTCATTAATTTTAGGGGGGATTTGGGTTGAGAAGCCATATCTGGCTTCTTATCTTTATGTGGTACACGTGAATAGAATATCTCCATCATGCCAATCAGGGTGACGTGCCTCTTTCAATGAACTTGGCATTGTATCTTTCCTTAAAGACAACAAGAACATTTATGCAATTAAAATAGGCTGATTAAAAAAATCTGTGTCAGGTACAGACTTGAATTTCTACTTTTTGGGCACAAATGACTGGGAGCATTAAAAAACTGCAAAACTGAGCAAAAATAGTCTTTTTTCAGCACTTATTTTGAAGACGAATGAGGAGTTGGCTTTCCAAGCATTCAGCAGCCTGGTTTCTCTCCTCATTAGTCCGCTGCAGAGCCGGGGCTGCTCCCTCAGGCCCTAATCAAGTTACTCAAATCCGCTGCAGAATCGACCTGACGGCCCACGGAAGGGAGTCTGCAGGCAGGGAGGGGAGCGCCAGGGAGAGCTAAGGCGTTGCGAACACGGACTCCTGTCTCCTCAACGATGTCGCCATGTTTGCCTAACGTCAAGGACTGTGACACGAACAGGCTCTTCTCCTATTTGAGCTACAAAATAGTTGTGACAGGGACCCTACGATGTATGTGTGTGCGTGTGTGTCTTTTGAGTCCTGGGCTTGGAAACACATTCAAAATGATGGGGAAGAAAGTTCTCTCTGATCTTAGCCTGACTCCCCTTGACATGAAGAACAAAGGCAATTAGTATTTGTTGATCGTTGACTAAATGCTCAGTTTTTCCTTTTACTCACCGCAGTGACTCCTGAGGTTGGCATTAGTATCCCCTTGTACGTACTAGGACAGAGAGGCTTAAAAGAAAGAAGGATAATCAAATGTTTAACAAGCAGGAGAGCATGGGCGCAGACCATTGAGAAGCATCCTGGCGGCAGTCCTGGATTCCCCAGGAAGAGGTGAGGATGGCTGGGGTGGTGGCAGGCACCCCAGGGAAGCTTGTACTTACAACCGCAAGAGTATTTCAATGACTACGAGCATTACCAGGGTAGCTGGCTCTGCGGGGGAAGAAAGTTAACTTTCCCTAAGATGAAGAGCTCATGGTGTACGACCTGGGATTTGAACTCAGCTCTCTTCTTTCCAGAGACGACACTCTTTCCAATACACCATACTCTGGTCTGTTTACTTCTTCCTTTCTTTGCAAACATGCCATGGAGGAGGGGCACCGCCAAACTACCTTTAAAGGGTGAGTGATGTCAGAGCCTTTCTGCAAATAACTTTGTCAAAGTGGTGGACAGATTTTTTAACAATCCTGAGAATGTGGGACATGAATCATGAGGGTCGGAGACAGTATTTCAAAAGGAAAAAGGTCCTCAAAAGCAGAGTTGGATGACTGAGAAACAAATACTGCTGAAGTCTATTATTTTCCCCCAAGTTAATGCTCCCTTTCTGGTCTGAAACGTATCCGGAACCATGACCTAGACATTTATCTGTGGAAAGAAAGGTATTCCGATGTACTACATAAAGAAAAGACCATTCCTGACTTAAATGGTATGCTAAGCATGTTTTGAAATCTTCAGTTAAGATTTTGGTTATCCCACACACTGAACATTGACTTTGGAATTTTGCTGATTTGTAGCATTCCATGGCTTTTCTCTTATGGGTTGATTCAGGTTGCATTAAAACCTATGCCCCACCCTGGCTGGTGTGGCTCAGTGGATTGAACACTGGCCTGAGAATCACCGCTTTGATTCCCAGTCAGGGCACATGCCTGGGTTGCAGGCCAGGTCCCTAGGAGCGGGGTATGTGAGAGGCAACCACACACTGATGTTTCTCTCCCTCTTCCTCCCTCCATTCCCCTCTGTCTAAAAATAAATAAATAAAATCTTAAAAAAAAAAAAAACCCTATGCCTTTGTATGCATTCTGATATGTATGTGAAACAATAAAATTTATTTCAATTGACAACCCCAAACTACAGATGAAAACATGTTGATGGAAATTTAAGGAGAATGCCCTCTCCATCCAGTTAAAGCAGAAGATACATGAAAAATCCTTTTATTATTTTTTCAAGTGAGAGAAAAAACAATGTTTTTCTTCAAATATCAGTACAAACAGAAATTTACTCACTGGCTCTGGGAAAAAAACCAAACCAATCCCAGAATAGACACATTTGCCTCTTTAGGGACCAGCTTAGCTCTTTTATCTCTATTTAAACATCTTTGAACTTCTGCTTCCTGCTGTTCTCTTGCATTTTTTTAATTGCAGCTCTCTTGCTATGCTGTGTTTTCCTCATTGAGCTTGTACCAGGTCTCCCTTTCTTCTCCCAGACTGAAACCTCTTCTGTGATCATCACAGAACTGTAGCCTCAGAAGGTACTTCCCAAAGTCTGGTCCGCATATCCTCAAGGTGAGCCAGATGATCATAGGCAATAAAGGGACAATTACCTTTTCTTATTTCAATAGCCATGTATTTATTTTAATGAGTACTAAAACAAAGAAGTAGAAATCAAGCTGTGATTACATAGATGTTATTGCCTAGGACCAGGCTAAGCTTCCAAAGTGAATCTATTTATGGCCAATTAAAATAGGGTAAGAAAATAATTTTACAAGTAGTGTGTGAATACAGCAAACAGCATCAGCTCTTAGGGAGACAATTCTGTCTAGGTGGGAAAGAGCATTCCCTGACAGCGACTCTGTTCTCAGCAGATGGACAGCCAGCTTCTGCCCCCGAGGAAAGGAGGAAACTGCAGTGGTGGAGAGTGGAGAGGGCCCTTAGAAGAGCAAACCCCTCTCCTTCTGTTCGATCGGTCTGATATGCTGGTCTCCAGATGAACCCAAGAGCCTGCTCCCTCTACTTGCCCATATAAAGCACAACTCTGAGGCCCAGGTTTGAAGAGTTTCTTCTACCTTGGAGCAAGAGAAGAACAAGCAAGGGCCCTGGGGCAGGTCCCCTGGAGGCCTGGGCCAGGTCTCTGTGCAGATTGAGGGAGGAGACCATGGGGCTGACCACAGGCAGGTTAGTGCTCCCTGCATGTGGGAGAAGATGTGGCAAAGGTAGAGAAAACAGAAACGTTGAGCTACCCATAAATCAGCTGCCAGCTGCAGAGCTGAGTGCTCTGTTTATGGATGTAAATTGGGTGTATCTTTATCTCAACTGTGCCTTTGAGGAAAGCAAGAAGTATTTTGCTAAGGAGTGAGTTTGTGCTGCATATTCGCTATCCTCAATGATGTATGGCTTAAGACTAAATCATTTAGACCTTGGAAAATATACAGCAGATTGTCGTGCTTGTTTGGGTCTGACCTGGGGTCTCTTCTTAGTGCTGGATAAATAACAGGGAGGAATGAGGAGTGGATTTGTTCCGGAGCACAGACTTCGGGTCCAGCCCACAGCTGCTGCTAAAATCTTTCCTCTCCCAAGACCTTGCTGTTGGGCAAAAGTGTTGGATAGTTGAACTCTTAAATCCATCTTAGTATCACCTCCTCATCATTCTGTCTCTCTTCATTTGGGCAACTCTGCAGGTACATACAATGTTAGCCACATTTTTGTCTAATCCACCAATGCTCTGCACTCCGCACAAAGTCCAGCTCAGTGTTTTTTGTAGGATAGCAAATGAGAAACATGGAGATAAAATTGAAGAAAAGGGGAGAAGCTTGGAGATGGTGACACACTCAGCAAGACAGGACCATGTGGCCACAGAACTGCCCAGGAGACAAACCTGCCCAGCTTGCTCTCTGGCAGTAATTGTCCAGACCTTGGCAGCTGATTAGTGCTGGCTGAGCAGGGAGGGAAATCCCAGAGTAAATTTGGCTCTTCCAGATTTAAGGTTTGCCCAACTGCTGCGTGATCACAGTTGAACATATCATTCTGGGGCAAGTTAAATTGACGCCAAAGATACATCAAGCTACACCCCATGTTCGGAGGTTGACATGTCCTTCCCCTTGAATTAGGATCAAGGGTGATAACAATTTTCACAGCTGTGGTTTTTGTAAAAATCTAGAGGGTTTGTTTGCATGGTAACCAGTGGCTAGAGGAACCAGATGGAAGGACAGGTGCTTAGTTATATGTTTCTGGGCACTCAGAAAAGAAGCAGATGACGTGATCCTTCTGTGTAGTGGCCCTGGGACTTAGGGTGGGAGGGCAATGTCTGGTGCCATGTTAAGCAGCAGAACAGAGTAGGGGAAGCGTGGTCGCTGCTGTCAACACATAGGGTTTGAATCCTGCCTTTGTCACATAAAACCTGTGTCACCTTGGACAAGTTATTTCACCTTTCTCAGATTCAGTGTTTTTCCACTGGGAAATAGATTTTAAAACACTTGGCCCAGTGCTCAAGAAGTAGTAACTGTTTAAATTATTATTTTAATGCTGGATCTTATTTAATCCTACCATATTTCATGAGTGCTGTCTCACTGTCCCCATTTTATAGATGAGGAAACCAAGGCAATGGGGGCTTAGCACAAGTAAAACGGCCACCACCACAGAAAGGTGGAGGTGGACTTTGAATGCATGTCCCCAGGCCAGTGACTGATTCCACTAACCCACACGGTGTCTATGCCTATTAGTAAATTATATTCTACAACCAACACAGACATGCTGGATGTGTTTCTTTGAAAAGTTGTCAACTGCCATTTTACTCCAAGGTGGCGAACATTTAAAATGTGTCTCAGCCTTCTTTAGAGTTGTGCCATTCGGGTAAAAATGCAATGACTACTTGAACAGTTATCTGGGGACAGACAAGTCAATGACTTTTTCCCTCTAGGGTCAATGTCTTGCCTGATAATGAAGAGGGATGCACTCTGAAGATGACCTCCCGGTTCCAAGATTCTGTGGAACGTACAAGGTGGAGATGTTCCACTGGAAAAGGAAAAATATGCTTGTTTGGATCAATAAAAATGAGTGACAGGAACAGGAAAACAATTCGAACTTGACAGACGAGGAAACCTGAGTCGTCATGTGGATTGAAAGGAAGGAGACGACCAGGATGGATAGGGAAAATTGTTGGATACTTTATCTAGAAGATTTTCCATAATTATCAGAAAGTTTAAATGGCTTTTGAATAAAGAGGAGTGAAGTGATTTGACTCAGAAGACTGAGTGGGATTCTTGTACGTGTGTGTGTGAGTGTGAGAGTAGATGGGCAACAAGGCTATGGAGAGACATGAGTCCGACCACACACCTCTGTTCGCCTTACGATCGCTGCTGGGAAACACATGAGTCCATTTGGGTTTTAGGATTCAAGAATATGAATGGGATTTGCACTGAGATCCAGGGTAGGTGGGAGAACTGGTGAGAATATAATAGATACTTATGTTGATGGGATCTGATCTGAAGAGTTTAAGCTGTAAAAGCAAGATATGAGGCAGTCTCATTTTCGGTCATTCTTCCAGTTGCCTGCATAGGGAGGAAGCGATGACCAGGTGCATCCATTCTGGTAAATAAATGAACACATGCACATTTTGCAATGATCACTTTCTGCCAATATTTAATACACCTCCCAGGTGGGAAAATGTCTAACATGCCCTCACCGTCTCACCTGCTCTCGTCTCCCCAGCTCCTCTCCTTCAAGGCTGAAAGCTGTGTTCATCAGCTGAGACACTGTGTCCCACATTGTAAAACTACATGCTTGCTTTCTACATGACTCCTTCTTCCCAATTGTGCTCATAGAGCTTCTAAGGTTTCAGATAGGGACACATTTTTTGTTTGAATGTTGATGGCCTCTGAGATGTTGCAGAATCAGTGGGGAGTTGAGAAGCGAGGGAGAGGAAACTGCTAATTGTCAAAGAATTGGGGTAGGATGCAGTAAGGAACCCCCCTGAATTGCTAAACTCCTTCAATTGCAGTGGAAGAGGAGGGTTATCCTTTGTCAACCATCCAAACGCATTTCCATAAATGTGGAGCATTTGGACTAACACAGGATCTTGGCTTCACTTTCTGTCCCAATGGCCAGGGAGAAGGGAACACACATCGGGAACGCAGGAGAGAAAATCTGGCACTCCGCCTAGAATAAAGCTTTCATGCTTTAGAGAAGGATCGAGGGAGGACATTGAGCAAGAAGCTGTTGATAGTGAAACGTGCGTTTGTCCAAAACACCCTTTGCCAGCTGAGCCCACCCCTCCGCTGCAGGCCATCCTGGCTGGGGCCTGCTAGTTCGGCAGCCCTGCAGCCTTGTTTGGACAATTTCTAGAGGATCTTCAAAACTCTTCGAAGTAATTTTGCTAATGCAGGAGCTTCTCCTATTTATGATCAGAAGGCATTTGAAATCTGTTCTTTAGAACAGTTAAGAGCATCAGAAAAAAATGAAAAAACAGGTATTGATAAAAGCTAACTAACTATATGTCTGACCCATTCTAAGTACTTTAAAAATATTAACTCATTTCATCTTCACAACAAACAGCCTTTTGAAGTATGTGCATTTATGATCCCCATTTTTAGAGATGAGAAAACGAGAAATAATTTGCCCCAGGTCACATAACTAATGAGTGATGGAGCCAGTATTTCATTCCGAGCTCTCTGACTCCACGGAGTCCAGACTCCTAAGCACACTGCTATGTGAGGAATAATGCTTACTTCCAAGCGTTGTTCTGAAGACCCAATACTCAGGAGGGGTAAGCTATACTCAGCTAACACAGGAGAACTTCAAACGTTTTACTTCTGCTAATGCTTCTGACTCAAAAAATCACAATGCGAAGAACTCGTATTTCTTTCCTCCTTTCCTTCTCCTCCCTCCCTCCGTCCTTCTCTCCCTTTCTTCCTTTCTCCTGCCACACTTCTTTCCATCCTGTCATATTCCCAAAGGCTTTTCAGTGGGATCAGCTACCCAGTCACCTGTGGCAGCCAATGGAGAATGGAAGGTGGGAAGGAAGGAAGGAAGGAAAAGAGAAAGAGAGATCTCTTTCCTATTTCACGTCCCCTTCCCTCAGTTCACCTCATGAGCTCACACTTCCAAATAAACTTCTCACATGTAACAGTTATCTCAGACTCTGTTTTGAGAAGGACCCTCCCTTTGGTCTTCCCAAGTCTTTTCTTTTTTTGTTTTTTTCCAGAGTGACATTGATTTGTTTTCTTAAAAAAGGAATATTTTGATCTTATTGAAGTCATCTTGTTGAAAGTCTGAGGTCAAAGTTCAGATGTGGCAGATTCGGGGTACCACTTGGTATTACTCATGTCAGAACCCAGAAGCCTGGCACATGACCTCATGTTCGATAAATGATAACTTAAAATGTGCAAAAGTGTGGGTTAGCCCCCATTGCCCAATCGACCAGACACATACAGTGTAAAGTACATTTTTACATCAACAAAGTCAGAAAGTTATGTTTCTTCTTTTCTTGCTTTTCATAGCAAAAACCACTAATTTACACTTGCTCATCTCTGGGTCTCACTTCACATGTGGGATTTCAGTAGTTCTAGAAGACAGGAAATGGAGAGGAAACACATGCATCAATTTCGTCATGCCAGAACTTTTATCCTTTCTATCCTTGCCCCTCAAATTACAATTTTGGGGATCACTGGCCCACTGACTTTCTATCTCTTTAAATTTCTGATCCAGACTCACAACTTGGAGTGAAACTTTATCAGGGGAGACTGCCAGCCCGGGCACTTGGAGACAGTCGGGCACAAGTGGGCACAGCTGGCGGGGCTCTGATGGGCGTGTACTGGAGAATGAAGTTGTCCTGTGCAAGATTAGAGGGGATCACTAACAAGCAAAAGACAGAGATTTGAACAGAAAAACAAGGGGACTCACTCTGAATAGTCTACTGTGATATTATTTCTCAACTCACACAAACATGTCAATATTCATATTGGTGTCTTAGGGCTGTTGTAACAAATTACCACAGATGGAGTGGCTTCAAACGACAGAATTTGGTGCTCCCACCGTTCTGGAGGCTGGCAGTCCTAGCTCAGGGCTTCGGCAGGGCCCGGCTCGCTCTGAAGGCCCTGGGAGAGAATCTGTGTCCTCTGGCGATAACCCTAGGGGTCCTTTGGCTTGGAGCTGACCCCTCCAGTCTCTGCCTCCACCTGCACATGGCCTTCGTCCTGGGAAGTGCCTTTGCGTCTCTCTTCTCTCCATAAGGACACCAGTCATATTGGATTAGGGCCTTCTCTAATTCAGTGTGACCTCTTAGCTTAATTACACCCGCAAAGACCCTATTTCAAGTAATTCACATTCATAGGTGGTAGAGGTTAGGATTTGAATATGTCTTTTTGGGAGATATCATTCAACTCCTTACACCATTCATCCAAAGGTGAAGAACTGTTATAATTTCTTTACTTTTATATGTGCCACTGCATTTGATGTCTTCATACATGGAGCCTTTTCTACATCTAGAATTATTTAATTAGGGTAGAGTCCCAGAAGTGGAATTCCTAGATCAAGGGATGCAAATGAGCATTTTAAAGATCTTTTATAAATTGCTATGCTTTTTTTCAGAGCTACCACCTCAAATTACCGTTAGTAATACAGGAGGGTGTCTGTTTCACTTCATTCTTGCCATTGTTGGGCATTTTAGCCTAATTTTTAAGATGTTCACACAGAAAACGACTGATCAGCAAAATCTAGTATCTCAATGTGTATTGTGGTTGAACATTTTCTCATATTTTCTTTGTTTTTTCTTCTTGGTGAATTTTCTCTTTCTTTCCTTTGCTGACTTACTGTGGGAGTATTGTGCTTTCATTATCTGTTTCTCACATATGTTGGGTTATTTCTCTCAGTCTTCTCATTATCATTACATCTTTGGCTTTGCCCTGCAAAAACTTCAATTGACACCTAATTGCCTACAAGAGTGATTTTCAAAATGTAAACAACAACTATCACCAAGGCACGAATCCATCGGGGAAGGCGCCACTGTGCCCAGGACCAGGATCCGCCTCTCTGTCCCTCTAGGAATTACCTGTCATCCCTGGGACAGAAAACCATCTCCTTCCAAAGCAAGGGAGTGAGGCTGAGTTCTCTTTTAATTTGTATTTTATATCTGTTATGTTCTCCGGTTAATCAGAAGTCTTTTGGTATATGGAATGAGATAATTATCTAAACATATTGTGTTCCAAATTGTTAGCCGATTGTCCTAACCTTGTTTATTGAGAACCCCCAGCTTTTCTGGGAACTGACTTGGGGTGCGTTCTTTGTCACACATTAGAATATGATGTGCGATAGGGTCATTTTTCTGGGTTGCTGTCCCTGATGTTATTTTTGTCCTCATGTCATATTTAAAATTTTACAGCTTTATGAAATATAGTGTGGTTCCCCTTGAAAATTTTTCTTCAATGTCCTGTTTATTTTTATAGGTTAACATTGAAATCCTTTTGTCAAAGTCAAGTTGGGATTTTTATTAAAATTAGAGCAAGCCATGTACTCATTTAAGAAAAACTGAAAGATTCTCACACTCAGCATCAACATGTGGTTTCTCTCCTTATTTCCGGGCCACCTTTTCCCATCTCCCCTTACAGTCTGGTAGCTTTCTCTATGTAGGTCACACAGTTTGGATCAAAATTATTTATGATATGTCATTTTTGTTGCCAGATTTTGTTAAAATCTGGAAATAAGATTTAAAAAATTATTTTATATGTTTATTTGGTAATCTTCATTTGATTTGTGTATTTGTTGATTTGATTCAAACTCCTAAATTTTATTAATTTTCAACAGTTTCTACCACATTCCTTGGATTTTATAGGTATATAAGTGCGTGACCTCTGAAGAGTCATTTTTTCTTTGTTAATATTTATCTTTGTTTTTTAATTTATTTTACCTTAGGTCAGAATTTCTCAAATAATGTTAAATATAATCATAAGGAGCTTGCTTTTTGTTTCTTGATTTTGATTGTTTATATTTAAGTGACTATAAGCTATTATTGTAAAATATATTTTCTTTTTGTGGTAAGCAGTTTTTCATGTATTCTTATTTGACTTTTTAAAATAGAAATTGATCACAAGTTTTATAAAGTGACTTTGGACCATTTACTTAAATGATATAATATTTTTGTCTTTGATCTCTTGCTGTAACATATGATGACACACAGCTTTATTATTTGCACACCACTGTAGGAGGCCTACATTATATCCTGTATAGCTCTGGTCCTGGTGGACATTAAAAAATACAGTTGAACGGCCTTTACCATTTCATTTTATTGATTAACAATGGGTTTGTTTATCATCGTTTACTAACAGAACATCAGCATCTGTTGCTTTTTGTCACATAGGCCTTACCTCCTATAAAAGAATTTCATGACCCAAGAGTTGGTCTGGCAAAAGAACCTGGGGCCATCCCAAGATGAAGATACTAGTCACTTATTTATTCATCAGTTTGGGCACTCATTTATCCCTCAGGGGTAAATTCACAGGTATTTTTTGAGCAGTTCCTAGGTTGGGCAGGAGTTATTGTTGCAAGCTCAGTCTCTACAGCCAGGAAGACTTGAGCTCACCTCCTGGCTCTGCTTTTTACTGATTACGTGAATCTGGGCTAGTTGCTTAACCTTGAGGAGCTTCAAGTTTCCTCATCTGCAAGTAGGTGCAGTAAATAGCGCCTCCTTGAGGCTGCACACAAAAAAGCATCAGTGAAGCTCTTAACGGTGTCCGCTCCCTCAATCCTCCTTACGTATCATTGGGATGTTGGTATTACATCCTGGAGACTAAGACAAAGGGCTCTGGGCCCTCTGCTGGGGGGCAGAGGCTATGTGCTAACTGCTGATCACCTAGTCCTTCCCAGGCCTCCACCTTGCACCTTCCTCAGGATGTCTGGAATTAGAATCCATTTCCCTTCCTGTTCCTCAGTTCTGCAGGGGCATTCCTCATGGCCCACCCCTCTCCCCCACTCCCAGGTCAAGTCTGCTGGGTAAGAACTAGACCAGTGTGAAGATTACAGAAGAAGCCTGAGTCCCATGGCCAGTCACCTGTGCCATGATATCTGATGATCTCTTGGTCAGGGAAGTTTCCGTGAATGTATTCATGGCAGTTTGCTATGAAATGTTGTATCAGGTCAGTACCCTGCACACTCACTCCAAGCGTGGTCTCTCCTGGCTTTTTCCTCATGCATCAGTAGCCTCAGTTGCAGGAAAGATTAGGAAAGACTGAGAACCACCAAACAGCTTCCTTTTCCCCAGTGCTGTCCCGATGTCCCCTTGCACAAGCTAAGTTTCAGAGGTCTTGGCCTGATCACCTTTAACAAGGACCCTCCGCATTGAACATTCTCCATCAGAATCACAAAGGATGGCCGACTGTTATTTTCCTGGTGGTTGGGATGATTCATTTTATTTTGCAAAAGTGACTTATTGCTCTGACCTCTTCACCTTTGGAGAAGCTTAGCTAAGTTGTTTTGTCTCCTCGACCTCTGCTCCAACCCTTGATAATAAGTCACATTTCAGAAGGGCCACCTTCGCCAGCCCGGGAAACAAGCGGTTTCTGATGCATATGGTGTCAGCTGCAGATATAATTCACCAAAACCACCCCAGATACGGGATGTCACCAAGTGACGCTTCAATTTACAATCTCCTGGAGCGCCTGTTGGCAAGTAGCTCTGAGTGGAAGCAGGGAGGGTTTCACAGGCTTGGGGCATATCTTTCAGCTCCTTGGTTCCCCTTCATTTGCCTCTTCCACCTTCCCCTTTCTATATGGGTTGTGCTGTGTGCCCCCAAATTTCTACGGCCAATTAGCAGGTTATAAACTGTCAAGGCATATTGATCCGCAAAACCACAGTGTTTACCGTCACTGTAATTTCTCACAATCTTGAAGCTTGTACGGGCCGTCTCCACAGCTTTGTTCAAAGCCTACTGGAGAGAAGGTCATTTATATATTGTAATCAGAATTCGAGAGCTGAACCATTTTTAATTATGGCTCAGGTAGTGGGAATTTAGCAGTTTGGGAAAGAAGCCAGCTGGGAGTTAGAACTCTTTGATTACAAGGCTGAATGGTTCACTTTGATCATAGACAACAGTTCATGAAAGAGCCCGGTCTCTTCCTGAAATGCACAGGTAAACAGAGAGATCATTTGAAGCAAGGAGGGAATGAGCAATTCAGATCCCAGACAATGGTCTTCTTTAAACTGGATGTAGGAGCCTATTGATTAACATAGCAAAGAGGATTGGCTGGGAGACAAAATGTGACTTTAGTTCCTGGGGAAGGTGCATCAAGAGGTCACCAGCTCAGCTCTCTGAGGTTGGACTTCCAGGTCCTGCATGAACCCTTCCCTGGTGCCTGCCAGGTGTTCAGGCAAATTGGCATGAAGATGAACACCGTGGGTGACCTTGAAGGGAAGAATTCATTAAAATGAAGGTACTTGGAACAGCAGAAAGCCTGCAGGCTTTGGGGTCTGGGGAACCCAAGATAAAGCCCTTACCTCTCCATCTATTATGTGTGGATCCAGGGGCTAGTGGCTTAAAACGCTTTGGTGCCTGTCTTCATCTGTACAAATTGGACAAAAATACTTCAACGGTTATTGCCAGGGTTTAATGATGCACCTCTGGAGAAAATGCCAATGAGGTGCAGGTATTTGGGGAAGAAGAAAATGCCAGGTGTCCTAAAGCAGGACTGGAGAGCCCTCCTGCTCTAACCCCACGCTGCCAGAGGAAGCTTTGTAATATTCTCCCCACATGCAATCTTCTCCTTAATAGAGCACTTGATTTTTCTGAGCAAATTGTCTTAAAGTGATATTTTGAATGGTGTTCTGAACACTTAAATGCAGGGAATTTCACTTTTTAAAATTGAAGTGTGTGGGGGTTTTGTTGTGGGTACTGCCACATGGGGGAACCGTATAACCACCGGTCAGTTTCAGAAATGTTAGCTGAGCAGGGATTATGTGGATTGGAAGGATTTAAATTCTGTTAGGTATGACTCTTGAGTTTGCGAATTGATTGGTTCCCCCGGCACAACCTCATAACACCAGTCGGTTGCCATCCAATGGAGACATAAGCCATTGCGATCTGATAGTCATTATAAAAAAAAGCCATTGGTCCTGAAGACACAAGTCACCTTCAGCAGACAGGCAAAGGCCCAATGTCCCCTCTTACACACTGGCCTGCCTGGAGACTTCTCAGGTGCTTGGTTCCTAATGTTGCTGGTGGAAGTGGAGTCCCTGCGGTGTTGTGAAAAAAGCATTTTCAGGAACCCACAAGGGAGGGTGAGATCTAGTGATAAGAGTTATGTGGGTGCTCAAGGCAAAATTAAAAGAGTTCCCCTCCTGGGTTCCCAGTGTCTCATCTCCATCTGTCCCACTGTGGAATCAGGGCCAAAACAAAGGCCAGCGTCCAGAGTTCCTGCTTCATATTAAAGCTTAGTCCTTTGGCACCCACACGGTCTGCTGTGGGCCCGCACAGCTGCTAGACCCACATGGTTGTGTGTGTTCCCAGGTGAGAAAGAGAGAGAGAGAGAGAGAGCGAGAGAGAGAGAGCGCAAGAGCTTCTTTGTTCTCCTGGGATTATAACTAGGAGCCTTTTCAAAATAAACAGTCAACGTCCCAAGCTTTCATGGGCTTATGATAGGTTACCCCCTAGTTAGAATGGCAGGCCTGTACGGTCCATCACCTCCCTATACTCCCAACAATCCAGTACCGGAGTGGGGGAGAAAGGCGTCAATCCCCTTGGTGGAGCAATGCTGTAATCCATCTCCTGGAGGGTGTGAAGCTGTAGTTTCCTGGGGAAACAGGCTTATGCTCCCCAGTTTATTAAGCTCAATGTCTAATTCCAGTTTCTCTCTTTCCTATGAATAATTGGCTAACTACGTACGGTAACGCTAGGGAGAGAACACCAACTGAGGGGTGGACTCATTGGAGTGTCTCTTCCATAGCTCCGCTTTCAGCTACTTGTAGTATTTTTGTGCTGTGGTCAATGCTCTTTCATGGAGGGGTCAAGAAGTGAGGGAAAGGTAGCCATGTGTGGAAAAGACACTTAAAAATCCCTGCTGCACCAGACCCAGAAAATGCCAGGGAAGTGAGTGAGTGTGCAACAGTATTCCATGCCATTTCAATTAGTCATTACTGAGCACCGACTGTATTAGTGTGCTAGGGCTTCCCTAATAAAATACCACTTATATGCTCACAGTTCTGGACACTAGATGTCCAGGACCCACTTACTGCCCCTGAGATTTCAATTTCAGCCATTCAGTGACACTGCCAGCTTGTCAGCCCAGTGTGACCATGTCTCCGCTGTGGGCCGGAGTCCAACTTCTCCCTTTGGCTCCTTTGGCAATGCCGAGTGAGACTTTGTGTCAAAACTCTGTACATCTTTGGCTTCTGAGACAGAACATTGAGGTCCAGTTCTTCATATCTATGTTCCTACGATCAACCATTGACTACCGGCATTTCTACAGGTGCAGCTGGTGAACCTACTGCTTCTTTCTTGGACTATTCTTTCTCAGGGCCTCAAACATTCTACTCCCTTGCTACTTAAAATGTGGTCTGCACACCTGCAGCATTGGCATCACCTGCGAGCTTACTAGAAATGCTGAATCTCAGGTCCCATTCTAGATCCACTGAATTGTTATCTAGATGTCTAGCAAGATCCCCACGGGATCTGAGTGCCCATCAACGTATAGGAAGCACGTTCTACTGATATCGGCTCCCACTGCCTACTGGTGACATGTCAACCTCTTATATCCAGTGTTCAGTCTTTTACCAACTTCCCACCCATGTGAGCAGCTGCCTGTTGAACAGCCACGAGATGGGTATGGCCAACTCGCATGGCCCATGGAACTCCCCCTCCCGTCTTCCTCTGCGGCTCATCTTCCTGCATTTCTCCTCTTGGGGGCTGGTCCGTCCAGCCCTTCTGCAGGCATGTAAACTCCTCTTTGTCCTGTCCTTCTGCATTCAATCAATCAAGTCCTACTCAAGTTTTTTGTTTTGTTATTTTTAAATTTCTTATCTCTTTCTCTCCTCTTCTTTTTTACTGCACTTGCCCTAGTCTGGGCTTTCGTTCTCCACTCCCTGGACTAGTAAAAGAGACTTCAAATAGATTTATTGGCATGCAGCTTCTTCTCCTTATATTTTCAATGCCTCTGCCTGTAACCTCTCCTTCCTCCTGTTGCCTGGCAACACTCACTCATCCTTTAAGACTCAGCTTAGGAATCCTCTCTGGAACCCTTTACTTACCCCACGCTCACCCCTAGGGATTCTCTGTTCCCTTAGGTGGTCTATACCTCACTGTCATCAGCTGTGAAATGGAATGGACAGAAATGTGTCCAGGAGTCAATGAATTAAGGTCATGGGGCAGGACCTGACACAGAGTACCTGTATAGTACCTGATATTTTAGCAGCTATTCCAACTTTCTGCCCAGTGGTATGGAAATGATCTTTTCTTCTACCTAGAGCATAGTTTTTGAAAGCCTGAACAGTGGACCACTGGCATCAGAGCCACTGATGGTGGGAAGGATCTGGAAGGATCTGAAGTGGTCTCTGGACTGAGAAGCCCAGCCTGGGCACTACCCCTTGGGAGTAGGGATTGTGTCTGAGGCATCTGTGAACCCAGACCCAGCGCCACTTATGGGCCATAGCAGGTGGTCCTCAAGTACTGCCCCCACCAGGTGACAGCTGGAAACTTCAGGTGGAAGAGGAGACAGATATTCAGGGTATAGTATGTTTTTTTTGTTAAGCTACAAATGGTCTTGGGGGCATTTCCTAATTGAGGAAATTTGAGGAGGAGATTGCTATCACTTGGCTGATTTACAGTTTTGAATGTGTGCCCAGAAGCTGTTTGCAGAGGCCGTAGTTTTAGAAATGTGAAAATAAATACAATTAAGTTAGGGAGATGTGTCAAGTATTTTTTCCCTTTTATTAAGACTGTCCTCTGATCGTTACAACTTAGGTAATGACAACTCTTTAAATAATGATGCCGTAGTTTCTAATTAAACAATCAAGGCTCTCCAGTCATTGCTTCAGTGAAGATAGGGGTCAGAAGACTAGACCCTAAAAGGAAACGAGTGTTAAATGGACAGAAATGGCAATAAAAATGGAAATATTTTTCCTTGACTGTTTCTATATCTTATTAACTCTTCATGGCCTGGTGTCTGTCTCCACATTTAAACACCTTTTGTAAACAGGTCTCTTAACCTCCCAGAAATTCAGTTTTTCTCTCCTTTGCAATTAGGGGGACTTGACACTAAGTTCATTCTTTGGCTTTGGAAACGAAGTTAGATAACATGTAGAAAGAACATGTTTATGCTCCCTTACAATCAAGGTGTAAGAACTGTCGCTTTAATTTTTTTTCTAAAGCAAATCAAATCTGGCCCAACCAGCACATACCAGAAGTGAGTGACAGAAATCTAACTTTCTGGAGTCTTTTTTAGGATTTTTACAAGAGCTCGATGACTAGGACAGGAGTTTCTCAGGCTGAGGACGCGGTTCTGTGCTTTGCCTTGCCCAGGACCCCAGCATGCAGAGCTCACCGGTGCCCACTGCCTTCTGAGGAGCGCACTTAGCTGTGGAGCAGGTGCTCTTAGCTCCCGAAAATCTGGCAATAAAGGCAAGACCTCAGGCGACCGTGCAACGGAGCCAGCCTGAGCTTTTGCCACCGTCACGACATCTGGAATTTGCTTAAACATAGTTCAGAATACAGAGTATGATTGTGTGTGTGTGCGCATGTGTGAGTTGTATGCATGTGTGTTAAACTCTCACCCGCATGCTACTCACCTCCTAGTCAGGAGAGCACGCTCTGATGGAGACAGACACGGATGTCTGCTATTCCCATGGAGCGGTAACTTAGGCTTTGCTGGGTACCCTAGTAAATGTCTAAAATGGTTTTACTGGTGACAGAAGACAGCTGACCAGGTGATGCATATTAAAAATAGACTCGAGGTGGACACAAGAAAGATACATGGATTAACTAGAGGAGGAGTCTCCACCCTTTTTTGGCACCAGGGACCAGTTTGATGGAAGACGATTTTTCCACAGATGGAGGTTGGGGGAGATGGTTTCGGGATGATTCAAGTGCATTACATTCAAGTTCACCTCCTGCAGTGAGGCCTGGTTCCTCACAGGCCTGGACCACTATCGGTCTATGGCCCGCAGGTTGGGGACCCTGAACTAGAGCGTTTTGGAGACTCCCCCTGGCAGCACGAATCCCAAAAGTCCTTCGTGCCCTTAGGCATGATGCCCTGGGCTGTCACTTGCTCTCTCCCGGTCCCTGCCTGTCCTACTAACTTTTGCGCCCCTCTCTTCTTTAAGAGCCCAAGGCTTCTTCCTCAGGGAAGAATCACTCTATCAGGTTCTGCCTGTCCTTGCCCAGCTCACAGGTATGCAATTGTCATCTGACACCCCACACAGCAAGTACGAAGCTTCTGCCCTCACCCTCCACTTCCGCCCCCTCCCCCCAGCTCCTGTTGCTGGACCAACAAATAGTGCGACCTATGGCTGTCCCACCTTGACACGATTATTACATCTATTACATCCAGGAGACAAAGACACAGGGCTCTTCGCTTTCTTGTGAGGCCAGGATTCTACCCAGCACAGGAAACCACTCCTGCAACAGGCACTGAAGTTGACAGTCTCTTAGGCTTGGTATTCTCTGGATGAATTATTTTCTTGGGCTGATATCTAAAGAGGACCTCAGACTCATTCGCAAAGCAGGTGAGCTGGTGCCACGTGTGTCCTGCATGCCATCCTCCAGGATCCTTGACAGAGGCCCTTCTGCCTCTGGTCCAGCCTTTCACTTTGCTTCGTGCTTTCAAGAATGTTCATCCTTCATACACTTTGTTTGTTTTTGTCTATTTTTTATTTTTCTCAGTTTACTTTCAGTATTATTTTGTATCGGTTTCAGGTGTGCTGCACTGTGGTTAGATAGTCATATACTTTACAGAGTGTTCCCCTCGGTATTTTCCAGTACCCACTTGGCACCATACATGGTTATTGCAATCTTATTGACTACATTCCCTATGCTCCACTTTACATCCTTGTGACTATTTTGTAACTGCCAGTTTTGTACTTCTTAATCCCTTCCTCTCTCTCCTCCTCAAGTTTTAAAGTGCAAATGTCCCTCCGGTTGGTGTGTTTAGGCTTATGGCGCTGTATTATGGTATAATACGGTGAACCGCGTCAGAACTTCAAATCTGCCGCTCATCAGCCAGTCATTTAAATACCCCCAACTCAGCTTCGTCCCTCTTCAACTGGGTCCAGACAGGCGCTGTGAAGAAACTCAAATGAGCTATGTGCTTCCTGCGCAGCACCCACTCACCTGACCCTTCCCATAGTTAGCTTCCTTCCTTCATTACTTATGACCAAAAATAGAAAGAAGGAGACCTAGCACCAGGACAGAGAGCAGAGCGAAGGGGCTGGCAGTCCAATGAAAGGGCCAATTTTCTTTATCTGAATGATTTTGGGGAGAAGCAGCCCTTGTACAGAGATCTATCAGTACAAACCATACAGACTGGAAACTGCGTTGTCTCTCTTTTTTCTTGTCAAAAGCTACCCACATCAATAAGATTAGCTGTAATATATGGATACATATTTAATTTTTTAGGATGCTGAAAAAGTGTTGCCCAAAGTGATAGTTTTCCAGAGAACTGGAGAACTCAGTTTAACTTTACTCTGGGTATTGGATAGTGAAGTGGAAAATTAGCAAAATGGCATTGAAAAAGCTTCTCATCTCTGAAAGTAGCTGAAGAGTTATCCCACTAAATAAAGGTTTTAAAATAACACCTGAGTTGTTTCAGAGCCATTTTCCTAAATAGGCTGGTGGAGCTCCTGAAACAGTGTTCTTATAAAAGCTTTTTTAGTCCTTCAAACTGCCCCCTTCCCCAGATATCATTTAAGGAAAAGAATAAAACTTTATGTGATGAAATGAGAACCAGAGAAGAATATGATAAGAAGTGTGAAATAACTGCATCAAATCGAGTGTTTGCTAAAATGTCTTCTAAATGCATTAATCAAAGCGATGCCATGAGGCTCCACAGAGCTGTTCATGAGAGCGGATCAAATGCGAGCAAAGTGTTGGAGGCTATGTTTTTAAAGTAAGGCAGTGCAAGAGGAATACTGTTTGCAGAGGAGCTGTGGCTACTCATTTGGTGGTGTGATAGTTGTTCATTGTTTTCTTGCTGAAAGTCAAATGTCCATGTTGCTGGAAAGGCTTCTACATGGTTCCTCCTAGTTCAGGATACTAAGTTAGAAGTCTTACATGACTTCTTTTGATTGGAGGAGCCCAGGTAACATGCTTAGCTGCTCTAGCTGCAAGAGAATCCAGTAATGTGAGTTTCTGGATTTTAACTTTGGGTAAGATTTCTCAAAAGCCATGACAAACATCCATTAAGCCTAGTGTCTGCCTTCCAAGAGCTCAGTCTAGTGCCAACGTCAAGCTGTTGGCAGGGTTGGTTCCTTCTGTGGGTTGTAGAGGGGAAATTCTTCCAGGCCTTTTCCTAGTTTCTGGTGTTCTCAGGCATTCTTTGGCTTGTAGATGGTGTTTTCCCTGTGTCTTCACATCATCGTCCTTCTGCATGTTTCTGGCTCTGTGTCTAAACTTCTCCTTTAATAAGGCTACAGTCACATTGGATGGGGGCCCGCCCTTGACCTCATCTTAACGGGATCATCTGCAAAAAAATTCTATTTACAAATAAGGTCACATTCACAGGTATCAGGGGTTAGAACCTCCACATTCTTCTAGAGGACCCCATTTAACTTATCATAATGTCCATCTCTTAGAGTTGTTCATGTTGCATGCCATGCTTTGGTATGGATTAAGAAACTAGAGGTTGTGGAAGGTCACCTACGTATGCTGGCATGTTAATGAAAGAAACTTCAACAGTCAGAAGGAGCAAAGTGATGGAGGAAATGCACTGCGCCTTGAATCAACATACTGTCACTCTCTAGCAATGTCTGGGTGAGCCACTTCCTTGCTTTCATGTCGGTTTGCCCAACCATATAATAAACCATCTCAACTGGTCCCTCTTTGTCTACCTTTATGTCATTGGATAGCCTATGCTAACCCTTTGAACTTTCATTGAAAATTTGCCTTCCCCAAGGTTTTCCAACCTTCAAGCCCTGAAGCCAGGTGGGCTCATGCTGAGTTCTGAATATCAAAGAGTACAATGGTGGTAATAAAAGTAACAAGCTTATTATAATAATGAAGCCAATTGGACCACCCTTAGGAAGGTCTAAGATATTATTTGTGTAGCTGACAAGAGGATTAGCTTGAGCTGAGAGGGTTTCTGTGGAGCACAGCAGTTGATTACCTTGGATGCTGGGAAATTCTCTGCAGCATGATCTCTGTTTGTCATGGAAAAAATAAAACATTGAGTAAACAAATGATAAAAATGCAGGGCAAGCAATTCCATCCTTATTTCTAGAAAAGGAGTCCTATTTCTTGTTCAGCTTCTTTAATTGCTTTATGAGGAAGATTTTTTCTCCCAGAGTAAAGTGTTTTAAATATTGCATGGATTTAAAATTGGTTAAGGAGGTCAGTGCCACCTGACCCAGCTTAAATTTCCAAACAGCCAGTCACAAGTATATTATGCATAGACTCAGCTTGCTGCAGGAGAGAGGGTTTTATATTCAAGATAACAGTTTCATTTTAATCTATTTTACCCGCACTTGGGAGGGGAGAGGGTTTCCTGTAAAATTAGCAGAGCACTATTTCTTATTCTGCCTTTGCTTTCTAATTAAGAATATAGGTCTGTGGCTACCCTACCCACCAGGTTCACTCTGAACTGGCAGACCTGACTGTTTGCAAATAAAACTTGGGCTTGGAGTTCAATAGTCCGCAGTTCAAGTTCAGGTTCCACCACTTGCAAGTACTGTGCCTCTGGGTGTTTTATCTCTGGGTTCAACTCTAAGACAAGGACAATAAAATAAAATAGCAAGTGCGAGTTGACTTGTGGAATAGATGCTCAGTAAAGTTTTAGTTCCTCTTCCTTTCCATTTTTGGGGTCTTCCTCTCAGGATTCTGCTGCACCACATGAACTTTTTTAACCCTTCTGTATTTAGTCATCTGTTTTTCTATCTATCTGTCACCCATTTATCCTTCCTTCCTTCCCTTCTCCCATCCATCTACCCATCCACTCATCCATCTATGTACACATCCATCCATCCATCCATAGTTGACCATTTCTTTTTCTCTTTTTCTACCATCTCCTTATTCTCTCTGTGTTCTGTCCCTGAACATCCGATACTTATCAGATAAACTAATCCACAGACATGTTTGTAGACTTAGAGGATAAAACATTTTAAACCTAGAAAGATTGTAAGGGTTTTAGTTCATATCTCTTAACTTACTTACGAAGACAGGTTGAGGAACGTAGGCAGTGTTCCATGGTTTCGTGGGAATCCTACTCTAATTTGTGTAGGTTGCCCTGGTCTTGAATGCAGTGAATCTCGGCAGATGAAGTGTTTTTCCCACATTCATATTTTACCTCGAGGAAAGGTAATAATGATGGTGGTGAAGATGATGGTACTCAAGGGCATTCTGTTTAGCTCTCATCGTGTACCCAACGGTATACTTCATATTACTACCTTATTTTATCCTTTCTAAAACACTTTGAGGCATTTATCATGATTTTATAGATAAGAAAACTGAAACTTACAGAGGTTAAATAATTTGCCTAAGGTGGTAAGTGGAGAAGCCAAGATTTGTACACTGCTTTGTTTGAATTCAAATTTGTATTTTTAATCTCTACCTTCTTCTATTGGTCTAATCAGGCCAGAAAGTGATGGTGATGATGATAATGATGTTGATGCCACCAAATGCATATTGAGCATTTATTATATGCCAAGCACAACTATAAAATTGTGAGCATGCATTGACACATTTCACCATCACACCAACCCATGGGGTGGGCACCATTATCATCTCCAATTTTTAGATGTGGCTGCCAAAGCACAGAGAGGAAGTTACGGAACTTCTCCCATGGGTATGAGTGGTGGACCAGAATTCCAACTCAGGCATTTTGGTTTGAGTCCTCACTGGGAAGCATACACCAGGGCAGCTAGTTTGGCAAAGGCAAGGGGCCTTGTGGGCTGGGCTAGGAAGTGGGACAGAAGCAAAGTTGTAGGGCAGTTCTCACAGGAAAGCAAGCACACATACCTGGCTTGCTCATGAAATAATGTACAAAGAAGTACGGTATTTTGTAAACTCTAAAGCACAATTGCTGTCCTCAGCCTCGCCCATGACATGGCCAACAGCAGTCCAGCAGGTTAATCATACATGGGGAGGATGTACTGGCTGTCTCCGGGACGTGTAACTGGCCCTCCGAGAACTCAGAAGCACAACAGCCCTCACCTGAGACTGCAGGCCCGCATGCCCGCAGGGGCCCGGAAACCACGTGGCTGAGTGCAGGCACTGGGTGAGAAACAGAGCTACTGATTGCAGAGGAAGCCTGCAGAAAGTCTTTGCTATTGAAAAATAATGGCCATTCACATTTTTCTTGATGCACAAAGTCAATTCTTTCTTTCAATTGCTAACTTATGGAAGAGAGAACATTGGAAACCTCTCTTTCTTCTTAATTCTGCCAACAATGAAGTGATAATAACAACCCACTTGCTGTCCAGCCTCAGAACTGGGGAGAGGTAGGACTTAGAAGAAAAGAGTGAGCTCTGGACCCACCAGAGAGCCAGATGTCATTCAGCTATTGTTGGTACAAGTACTGGAGAGGTCAGGATGGATCAAGGAAACTAAAACGCATCATTCATTTTAATGTGGGGAATGGCCAGGAATGGTTACACAGAGACGGGCGGACAGACCTGGCGCACGGAGCATGCTGAGATGGGCCGACTACCAGTACGGGAGCTGCCGCACTACTGGTGATGGGGAACAGGGAGAAGAGGGAATGGGCTTCTTAGAACCCAGTATCAGGGGTTCTAAGATGCTGCAACATCCAATAGGGTAGCCACCACCTCCATCTGGCTTTCGAGCACTTGAAATGCAGCCAGTCTGAGTTGCGAAATGCTCCAATTGTAAAATACATACTGGACTTCAAAGGCTCAGTGTGTTAAATAGGATGTAATTTGTCTCATTAATGGTATTTTTATGTTGATTACATGTTGAAATAATATTTGGATAAATTGAGAAAAGTAAAACTTATTGCTAAAATTAACCCTTCCTTCCTGTTTCTTTTTATCCTTTTTTATTTTATTTTGTTTTATTTTTAAATTTATTTTTAGAAAGAGGGGAAGGGAGGGAGAAAGAGAGGGAGAGAAACATCAATGTGCGGTTGCCTCTCGCGTGGCCCTCACTGGGGACCTGGCCTGCAACCCAGGCATGTGCCCTGACTGGGAATCGAACCAGGACCCTTTGGTTCCCAGCCCGTGCTCAATCCACTGAGCTACACCAGCCAGGGCTTTTTATCCTTTTTTAAAGTGGCTAGTAGAAAATTTACAATTACATATGTGACTTGCATTTGTGGCTGTCATTATGCGTCTGTTGGACAGCACTAACCTAGAAATTTGGAGCAGAGATCCAGTGGAAGCCGGACCCAAACCTCCAAGGAGGGAATGTGGGCTGGCTGGTGCTTGCACCTTGGCGAGGGGTACAGCTACACTGGTGTGGGGGGAGGGGAGTAGGAAACCACACACTGGAACCACCTGCCTGCCAGGGCAAGGAATGGTTGTTGGAGTGTCCAGGACAGGAAGGGGAAGGATCCAGGAAGGTATGTGTTCCTTCTTCCTCCTCCAGCCTTCCAGAATGTCTAATACCTCTTGTTGGTGAAGTCTAACAGAGAACCAGCTGGCAAAGGGGAATATTTGCAGGGTCCCTGTTCTACCGTCACAGACCAGAGTACGAAAGGATGGACTTGGAGCAGAGCCTATAGTTGAGTAACCAGCACACCTGGCATTGTAAGAGGCATTTAGTTTTTTGTTTGTTTGTTTGTTTCATAAATTACTTTATTATTGTTCAGTTACAGTTGTCTGCATTTTCTCCCCACCACTGCTCCCCACCCCACCCAAATCCATCTCCCTCCCTTGCTTCCACCCTCCCCCTTGGTTTTGTCCATGTGTCCTTCATAGTAGTTCCTGAAAACCCTTCTCCCCACAGTCCCCTCCCCCTCCCCTCTGGCTATTGTGAGATTGTTCTTAATTTCAATGTCTCTGGTTATATTTTGCTTGCTTTTTTCTTTTGTTGACTAAGTTCCAATTAAGGGTGAGATCATATAGTATTTGCAAAGTCAATACTCAGAAATCAAAGGCATTTTTGTACACCAACAATGAAATATCAGAAACAGAAATCAGGAAAAAAATCCCATTTGATATAGCAACAAGAAAAATAAAGTACTAGGAATAAACCTAACCAAGGAGGTACAAGACCTGTATGCAGAAAACTACACAACACTGAAGAAAGAAATTAAGGAAGACACAAGTGGAAGCATGTTCCATGCTCATGGATTGGAAGAATTAACATCATTCAAATGGCCATACTACCAAAAACGATTTACAGATTCAATGCAATCCCTATTAAAGTACCAGTGACATATTTCACAGATATAGAACAAACATTTCAGAAATTTATATTGAACCATAAATGACCCTGAATAGCTGCAGCAATTTTACGAAAGAAGAGCAAAGCAGGAGGGATCACAATACCTGATATCAAACTGCATTACAAGGCCACTGTAATCAAAACAGCCTGGTACTGGCATAAAAACAGGCTCATAGACCAATGGAACAGAACAGAGAACCCAGAAATAAACCCAAGGCTCTATGATCAATTGATATTGGACAAAGGGGGAAGAAGCATAAAATGGAGTAAAAACAACCTCTTCAACAAATGGTGTTGGGAGATCTGGACAGCTACAGGTAAAAAAACGAAACTCAATCACCAAATTACACCACACACAGAAATAAATTCAAGGTGGGTAAAATACTTAAATATAAGTCGTGACACCATAAAAGTCCTAGAGGAAAACATCGGTAGGAAAATCTCAGACATTCCACACAGCAACATCATCACTAATATGTCCCCTAAAGCAAGGGACATAAAGGAAAGAATAAACCATTTAGTTTTAAATAGAAGCAAAATGTTTAGTTTTTTTTGAAGAGAAATTTTTCTAGTTCTAAATGCTGCGGGCTAATTAAATATTTTCTAAAGCACTGTGCATCCCAACGAAGTATATCTCTAGGTCCTTGTGGGCAATGATCTTGCGACCACAGTCTTGATGTCCTGAGATCCTCTCCAGCTCTGTCTATGGTTCAGTGAACATTTAAGTTCATGTAAGAAAGACATGGAAGTTCCATGGAGAAAGACCACTGTAAGTTGTGGTCCAGGAAGGCATCCCGGAGGAGGGGAGGCCTTGGATAATCTTTCTTGAAAAAACAGCCTCATACAATGTCCCTAGTCAGTCATTTGCAGCTCTCTTACCTGCTTGCCCCCATGGGACTGCAAATACTGGTCCAGACAGGATTTGTACCCGAGGGTGAGATTTACCTGGATCACAAGCTGAGCACCCACTGATCAGAGCCCAAACAAGGAGGCCCACGGACCACTTCTCCCAGAATGCCTCAGAGCCAAGTAATGACTTTCACCTGGGCGAGGGTGGGGGCATCTTGAAACTGCTCAGGGACGGCGGCTCTTTGCTGAGGTTTCTGTTGTTGTTCTTCATATCCAAAGGGGTAAATCTCAAGAATAAGTGTTTTCCATTTCCAACTGTTTGTATACTGATAAGGGAGAAATAATGTAATAAATCTTGTAATAAATCTTTCAGAAATTAAAATGCTAATGCTGATCTTAAAAGTTTAATAAGGAAGGCCCTTTAAGTGTGCTTATGCAAATTGAATACAGGATGATCATTAGCAATTTAAAATTCTGCAAATTGCAGCCCAGACCACAATGTCATCTAAGCTAGTGCTTTCTCTAAAGAAAGACGATGTGCATCCTATTGTTTACAGGAAAAAGTTGCCAATACACTGTCTGACTTTGGCTCCCAAATCTTCCGCGAGCTCTACCTTCCTAGATGTTCACTCCATCCAGCCAACTCCGTTAGAGCCCATAGAAGACTCCACCTAAGGGGCCCCTAAAGGCTTGGAACACGTCAAGCTTCTCTGTGTGTTTATGTGTCTGTTCGTGTCTGCTGCCACCTGTGTCTGTGCAGCTGGTTGGAAGCAACTTCTAAGTCTGGTTGGCATAAGCTGATGGTAGACTCTGTAAAGATCCTCTTTTCACTGGGCTTTGCTCAGGAAAGTATTTTAGAAACTTATCGTTTGAATAAGCTGCTGAGACTTGTGATTTGAAAGTGAAAGCCAGTCTACTGCCTAAGCTCCTGCTGTGCACAATGCATTTACATACAAGCCAGACATGACCAACCCTGAAGACTGGCAGTGGGATGGCAAGCCACGTCCCAGTGCCTTGGGAGAACCCTCGCCGACAGGGGTGCTCCATGCTGAGTGGTGGTGGCATCAACCTTCCAATTCCTATCTTTGTGGAAATATAAATTCGAGATGAATAAGACAAAGTACCTCATTCACGATTGCCTTCTGATGTAATAATGAGTTTCTTCTTTGATTCTCTGTTAACTCTCCTGCATATTCTACTGTCAGAGTTGCTAGAACACCACTGTATGGTTGATTTATTCTTTCGTTCATGTATTCATTCAAATGTCTAATGTAGGACAATCACTGTGCTAGATGGAGCCTATGAGCATCCACAAAACCATCTTTACCATCACAGACCATAATCTCTACCAGTGGAGGAAGAAGACAGTAAAAGCAAAACAAAACAAACCAACGAGCAAACCAAAAAATCCCAAATACAAGGCAGAATATAGGCTCCGTGTTGGAGGTGAGCCCTGGGTGACGTGGAAGCACAGAGAAGGGACAACCAAGCTGGTCTTAGGGTGTCACGGGGGCTTCTGGGGCAAGTGCGGTGTTAACCAAGAACTGAGCCCTGCACTTGAGTTACCGAGTGAGAGTGGGGTTTTCTATGCTGTCCTGAGTTTCTTGCAAAAAAATCTCCATTTTTGAAGGTCACTTGTGTATGACCTTGGGCTTCAAAGGAATTTCGCCCTGATTGACCAGATATGAGTTTGAAGCTCAATGGTCCCTGGATATGAGTCCTTGACCTAGGGAAACTCTGATGCGGGCCTCCCACCTGGCCTCCAGCCATGTGCTGGATGGGGCTGCAGAGTGCGACGAACACCTACAGGCAGTCACTGCAGAGAAGTCAGAAAAAGACAATGGGTGGCTTGGCTCCTTACTGACCTGTGTGCATAGAGCTTGAGGGCAGGAGTCGATCTTAGGGCATGGAGAAGAAAGTGGTGTGAGCCCAGAGGTGGAACAACTCTTTTCTAAACGAATCTTGCCCTTCATTAACCACACACTTATATTTCAAAAAGAACTACAACCTCAGTTCTGTTCAATGCCTGCCCTTATATCAGGGCTTAATTCAAAACTCCTCTCTTCTCTAGGAAGAATAAATACTTCTCCCCTACCCATTTTTTCCCAAAGCACATGTTTTCTGTTCTCTAATATCATAGACTTTAGTTTGCCTTCTGCTGGGGGCAGGTGAGGGTGGCTTATGGATGTCTGTCTTTAAATCTCAGAGTAGATTGAGTTTTCCTGGAATTAAAAATAAACACTTTCCTCAAGGCCTTGCACATAGTAAGAATTCCAAAAATAATTTCTGAAATAAATTGTTGAGTTGAATTTGACTTAAAACACGGTCAGAACTTCTGGAGAGGTAACCTGGCTTAAGAGCAGTCTCTATGTTTATTGGCATTTGGTTGGACGGTATCTACAGATAAAGGGATTGTTGGGAGAGTTTGAAATTTTAAAAGTTCAACACACATTGCCCTCAGAACTTTTCTGGACACCTACATGACACCTATAACAAAGAACCTGGGCTTTGGGGAGTTCCCCTCGGTTCTGTTCTGTGACCTGTATCTCCTGCTGTGATGCTGTCACATAGGCTACTTTCCTGGGTCAGTGCCTCACGTGACTCTAATAAGAAGATGGCAAGGGTGATTACAATGGAGCCTGGTGAAGAATACGCACTCAGTAAAGGGTAGTTAAATTCTTATTTTTATCTTACATATCTGGAGAATTGCAATCTCATAGGTGAACTCAAATGGCAGAATGCAACATGGTTTGAGGTTTTCTCCTTGTTCTTCTCTCTTTCTCAATGCCATGGCCCTCTGAAACTTCACCATTAGTAATTCATTCCTTTGTAACTAACACAGTCCTGTATTAAAAGACATATTCCTTTTCTTGTGCGGAGTAACCATTCAGGGCCTATGAATGAATCTCAAAGATCGTTTTTGTATGAAGGCATTAATCTGGAAGGACCTGGAAGGGGTACATTGCTTTAAAAAGAAAGTTTAGATCATGGTATTAAAAAGTCAAGTCCTAGCGCTGGGAAAATTGGCTTTTCTATTCTTTTTAATCTTAATGTTGGAGTGGCAGATAATGGGATACGTTTGCCCCATTGCTTGTAGAAAGAAATCCACTAGATTAGTGCTCCTGATCTCACTCCACCCTCCTGCCTGACTGGCTGAGTCTCTCTGATTCAGGTTAGGAAGGCTGTAAGCCTTCGGAGATCAGCCACATTCTCGTTAGCAGGGTTGCCTGTAGTAAGGTGGTATTTTGATAACCAAATAACTGAATCCATATCCAACTCCAAATTGATACAAAATTTGGTCAGGAAAATGGTTGGTTTCTTTTACTGATTGAGATTCTCCCACTGCAACATATGAGACTCATCATTCGTAATTCCGCCTTTGCCTTAACCATCAGGAAATTCAGACCCAGATGGTAAGGCGGTCAACTTAGGTGTGATAATTCACAGCACAATGTACATAAAATGCACTTTGATAATGACTTTTCTACTTTTCTTGTATAAAGAACTGATAAAATCACTTGGCCAATTGTGAATAAAAGAACTGCCTTTGTTCTGATCTTAAATTCTCTTCACTTGTTGCTTAGGCTCTGCTTGGTCCCACCTGTTCATCCCCTGTAACTTTTGTCCTGGGTCAGTGGCCAGGGTGTGTGCCTTTCCTTGATCACTGACATCATGTGGGATGGCAGCACAAAAATCTTGACTTCTGAATACTGTTGTTCAAAAATCAGATTTTACATATAGGCACTTGGAAAATATTTCCGGGAAGGCATTTTCCCTGGAACGAGTGCCCTGCGCCTGCCCAGGGCCCTGCCCATCCCGGTCTCCGCCTGGGCCCTACAGCTGCCTTCCTTCCTTTGGAGTCTGGTGGGCAGTGTGCCGCTCCTCCGCTCCTCCGGCCAATAACAGCAACCCTTTGATGGCGGTCTGATCTGAAAATGGATTCCTCTTTTGAGCAGAAACTCGGAGGCTATTACATGGGCTGTAAAAATGATTAAATATGTTTCCTTCTTTCCCAAACATACCAGCTGGAGTTTTATTGTTTAACCACTTGGCGCCCACTCTAATGGAGTTCACAGCATCACCTGCCTGAGCCTCCGACTTTTCATTCGTGAGGAACCCAATGCAGGTTCTACAGCCTCTGAGTCCCTTACTTCCCCTCGCTTCATTTTTAAGTGAGTCCGGTATCCATGGAAACAGCTGAAGATTAATACTCAAAATAGACCATCATTCATTTCTCTCTGAACAATACAACAAGAATAAAGATTGTGTTAGAAAAAAAACCTGAATTCTTACAACAAATTATGAGGTCCAGTTGCAGAATGGAGGTGGAAGGAGAGAGGCCACCCCTCTAAACATTTTCTGCAGCATCTGAATATAAAAATCACGAAAAGCCAAAGACAATGCTTTTACGGTATAAGGAAGCACCAGGTTTCACGAACACTGGATTTTGTCACTTAATGAATACCTTGCAGGATCGGGTCCTGCTGCACTTCCGTGGAAATGAGAGGCTATCTGTGTTTTTATGATAGAGGTGACCCATGTCAAGCCAGTCCTACAGTGACCTTAGCCCCCTTGTTAGAGCAGCTGTAGGGAAGTTCTAGCCTTTTCTCTTGTTTTGTGGTTTTGGTAGATCCCATCAGCATCTGAGATTACATACTTTTTTTCTTTCTCCCCCAGCTAGATTTCCTGGGAGCAATAGGAATGATCTGTCTGGATCGCAAGCCACATCCTTGGCTACAGGACAGTGTAACAACTTGCTTTGCAGTCCTGCTAATATTTCACCCAATGGAGACATAAAGGAACTAGACCATTTTTACTTGAGTAAAGGGGAATGGATGTTGCAAGGCTACAATTCACGTCAGATATAGTGAGAGAGAGAGCACGCGCAAATGTGGAAAGACTGTGTAGAGCCGTGGCATAGGAGTTGGGGTTAGGGGTCAGGCTTGGGGTCTGTGGGGAGTGCTCTGGGGTTACTCAGTCTATAAAACTGGGAGCTGGAGTCTAGTCAGGTGACTGCACCTGACATCTAAGATACAGGTAGAGGGCTTTTAGACCTTGTATCTTGGATTACCAGTGGGTGGAGCATTTGTTATATATTTATTAATAATTCATAGTGTTACACATTTTTTGTAGTTTTGCTATTTTTTTAGTTTTACCAGTTTTTACAATTAACACATGCTTCTTATTTTAATAACAACGGTAACCATTTGCCTAGTAGATTTGTGATACTTAATTTTCCGAACTAATGATTTCTGTTTGGTTGGCTTTCATGGTTCATGTTATGAAGAAGTTTTAATTTTTTCCAATGTCAAATCAAACAATTTTTTCATGAAACTTTTTTCTCTTTCACTTTTATACTTGGGATGTCAGTCAACAGTTTCAGATCAGATATATAACAGGTCTACATTTTCTTATTATATGCTTTGTTTTACACATTTAGTTCCTTGCTCCATATGCAGCTTGCTTTTTTCTCTTGTGCGTGATCAGTGTTTACGATTATACCTTCCTCCCACAGTTAGCTAATTGTGTGAACATCATTGATCAAATAACGTTTCCTCGCCTATGGATTTCTGATGCCATTTATGTCATAAAACGAAATCCTTAGACACACGCGAGTTTGTTTCTAAGCAATCTATTCTGGTTCAACAATCTGTCAATTGTTATCAGTACAATATTTTTTGAATTTCTGATGCTTTACGATGCATTTAAATAGGTGAAAACTCTCCTCACCAATTGCTCTTATTTTTCAGAAGACTTTAGCAATTGTGCCTGATTACGTTTCTTAAAGAAATTTAGAATTGTATTTGTCACAGAAATCGTTTGGGAATTTTGAGTGAATATTTGTGTGAATTTGAGATAAACTCGCTTCTTTGTAGAAACAGAATCAAAATAGTACTTGGTGTTTAATGAATACTTTTGATATTCCCAAAGTGCTACATACTGTATTTTTCAGACAATAAGATCCACTTTCCCCCCGCCAAAATTTGGGAGGAAAATGAGGGTGTGTTTTATAGTCCAAATGTTCTGTTTACATTTACATTGGTGAAATATTATGTTATTTATGTTATTAATTATTTTACCACATTTTTTGCTTCAAAAATTTTTTTTCCTATTTTCCTCCTTTAAAACCTAGATGCGTCTTATGGTCCAATAAATACGGTAAATGTCATCTCATTTAATTCTCAGAATAATCTTATGGGATATATCCTGTTATGGGACTCCTTGGACAAACGAGGCCCAGAGCAATTATGTGTCTTCTAAAACTGACACAGCTGGTGAGAGGCGGAGTCAGGGCGTAAACTCAGGTTTGCTCCGGGACTTGTGTACGAAAGATCCCTGCGCTCGCTCTATGTTCTTTTTCTATCTTTTCGTAAAGTTTTGTTTTTTTCATACATTTCTCTTGTACTTTTAAAATTAAAATACCTAAGATTACCTAAGATTATTCTTAGGTATTTTATATGTGACTTTTGTTCATTCTATTTCTCTGTGGTTATTTTTGACATCTATGGAAGGTACTAATTTTTAAATATTTTTATTTATTTATTTTTTTTTAGAGAGAGGGGAAGGGAGGGAAAAAGAGAGGGAGAGAAACAGCAATGTATGGTTGCCTCTCACATGGCCCTCACTGGGGACCTGGCCCGCAACCCAGGCATGTGCCCTGATGGGGAATCGAACCGGGACCCTCTGGTTCCCAGCCCGCGCTCAATCCACTGAGCTCAATCCACTGAGCTACTTAGGGCTGGAAGGTACTAATTTTTAATCTGAAGTGTACCCGCCCAGCTTAGTCATCATGAAAAATGGTCTCAGCTGATTGTCCTGGGTTTTCACCAGAAAAAAACGATCCTACTGATGTTGTTAAGACGGCAGTTTTCCCCAAATTGACCTACAGATTCAGCACAACCTTCATTAAAATTCCTGCTGTTTTTTTCTTTATTTCTTTTAAATTGACAAGCTCATTCTAAAATTCATACAGAAATGCAAAGAGCCTAGCACAGCCAAAACAATTTGGCTTCCTGTATAAAAGGAAGACAAAGTTGGGGAACTCATGTTTTCTAATTTCTAACTGAACTACAAGGCAACAGTAGCCAAGGCAGGGCGGTGCTGCCTGAAAGACGGACATACAAGTCAATGGGACAGAATGGAGAGTCCCTGACGCAAACAAACACACCTCTCTCACTCAGGGCCCACGGATTTCAACAAGGACGCAGAAGTAGTTCAACGTGGAGAAGTAGTCTTTATAACAAATGGTGCTGGGACAACTGGATATCCACATGCAAAGGAATGCAGTTGGATTCCACATACAGAAAGTTCCTTCCAAATGAATTGTAGACCTTATGCCACATTACACCACACACGAAAGTTAGTTCGAAATGAATCATAGAGCTAAATGTAAGAGCTGGAATTATAAAACTCTTAGAAGAAAACATAGGTATCACTCTTGGTGATCTTGGAATAGATAATGGTTTCTATGAGTGATCAATAAACACATACATAGCTCAATATTATTAGCCACCAGAGAAATGCAAATCAAAATCATAACTTAGCACTTTACGCCCACAAGGAGGGCTATAATAAAAAAGCTAGATAATAACAAGTGTTTGCAAAGACATGGGGAAGTGGAAATCCTCATGCAGGGCTGGTAGGAGTGTTAAATGGTGCCGTCGCTTTGGATAACAGTCTGGGAGTTCTTCAAAGAGAAAACATAGAGTCACCATATGGCCTATTGATTCCATTCCTACGTATACACCGGAAAGGAACTAAAGCATGTATTTATACAAAAACTTGAACGTGTAAGGTTACAGCAGCATGTTCACAATAGCTGAAATTGAAAACAACCCAAATGCTCATCAGCTAATACGAGCATGGATGGGTTAATAATATGTGTATCCATGAAATAGAATATCATTTGGCAATCAAAAGGAATGGCATATTGATATGTACACCAGTGGTACAATATGAATAAACCTTGAAAACATTATGCTAAGGTAAAAAAAATTCACAAAAGACTGTATATTACATATCCAATTTATATGAGATCTCCAGAACAGACAAGTCCATAGAGGTAGAAAGTGGATTACTGGTTACTAGGGCTGGTGGTGAGGAGACCGGGGTAAAGGGGACTGATTACTAATGGATATCAGGGGCATGATAAAAATATTCTAAAGTTGACTCCATTTACAGCTGTACAATTCTGTGAATGTACTAAAAGTCATTGAGTTGTATTCTTTTATTTATTTATTTATTTATTTATTTTTAGAGAGAGGAGAAGGGAGGGAGAGAGAGAGGGAGAAATAGCAATGTATGGTTGCCTCTCACATGGCCCTCACTGGGGACCTGGCCTGCAACCCAGGCATGTGCCCCGACTGGGAAGAGAACCGGGACCCCTTGGTTCCCAGCCTGCGCTCAATCCACTGAGCTACACCAGCCGGGCAATCATTGAGTTGTGTTCTTTAAGTATTGTATACTATGTGAATTATAGCTCAGCAAAGCCACTCTAAAATGATAATTCTATATTCTTTCTAATAGGTGCACCTACCATTTTCTGTTCCATTGGAAAAGGCCACAGACCCAGCATGGGACACACACGGCCACACGCTTCCAGGAACAGTGGGCCTGGCCACTCAGTGAACACCTTCTAGGATTGGACCCTTGCTGGGCTTCGATGGACCTGGGTGCCCTCATGTTTAATTGGCCGGAACTTTAATGATGGCTTAATTTACGGTATTTTTTATCATGTACCTGATCCCTTTCCAACTATTTTCTTTCACTTGTGTTGTTCATTTAATTTCCAATTATCCTCATTTTAGTATATACGCAAATTTAAAATGTTGACTAAAAAAGGCGGGAAGAATAATGGTGGGTGTGCTAATCCTTATGAAAATGTTAGGGATCCTCAAACATTATAACTGGAGGGAAATACTTAGTTTCAAATTGCATCATTATCAAGCAACAAAGAACGAAAATTAAAAAGTCAAGGTTCAACTCAATGAGTCTCAAAAGCTCAGCTTCATGAAGAAAGGCAGAGTGGGGAAGGATTGAGGGTGGGAGGTGGGGTGGGGGGAAGTGGTAGCGGGAAAATGGAGACAACTGTACTTGAACAACAATGAAAGAACAATCTCCAGAATAAAAAAAAAAGGAAAACACAATAGAAAATACTAAAAGTCACAACACAGATTAACGAATTTTTCTATCAATTTGAAATGAACTCACATCTGTGCCATGAATCATAACAGTGCTTTCAAAAGCAGTCTGGGGTCATACGGTTATACCTAAACTGTGAAAACTGCTAAGGAACCCAGAAAAGACAGGACGATGACGCGCATCCGATGCACACAGCATGATGCTCTGTCATAGTAGGACAGAGACAGAAAACACAGGGAAGCAAGAGCTTAGTTCTCCTCTGAACACAGACGTCTGCAGCAGAAATGAAATAATAGCAAGTATGACATCACAGCATATGAAGAGAATAATTCGCCATGACCAAGCAGTGTTTAACCAGGAAATTTAGGGACTAAGCCAACAAACTCTATCTCATTTATAGTACAAATGAGAAAAGTTCATTTGATGATCTCCTTAGGTGACAAAATGGCATTTGTTAAAATCTAACTTTCCTCACTGATTAAAGAAAATATTAGGACATCTCAGAAAATTGTTTCCTTTGTATATTACAGAATGGACATTGTATTAAATGAAGAAGCACACTAGAATTGATTTTATTGAAAGCAGGAGTAATACAAAAGTGCCTATTATCACCACCACTATTTAACATAGTTTAAATTTTAGCCATGGCATAGGGTAAAGAAATGAAAACAGAAGACATATGTATTAGAATGGCAGAGAGAAAAGTACCAATATTTACAGACAAATTGATGACATACTTTATAAAGCACACGAGAATGGAATGAGAAACTATTAAAATTAATGAGAGAATTCAATAACATTGTCCAATTAAGACACTGGTGTGCTAAAGCCACAGCAATAACCAGAGAATAGAATGGGAAAAAATTCCATTGCTTTTACGAGCAATGCTTTCAATTTCTTTATTTCAAAATAGCATGCACATATTATGTTTCCTTTGACTCAATAGTTATTTAGGAGAACATTTAAAATGTTTAAGTGATGCAGACTATTTTGTCTACAGTTCTGTTAAACATTTTTGTGTTATTACCTTGTGATCCAAGTACACCCAGTATGTGCAGAGGTAACGGGCCAAGGTGCAAAGCAGCCACAGATGTTTCTAATGGCTCTCCTGCCCGAGCAAAGCCACAGGCGAGTCATTAAGACAGGCCGGTTAGCCTCCATTACAAAGGGAAGGGAGGTTTTGATTGGTCACATGGAATAATCCTTGGCTGCCCGGAGTATGTTCCTGATGTCATTTGTCTCAATCCTTTCTAATTAGCCAACTTCAGTAGCACATGGTGACTTTTTCGATCAGCTAGTGGGATTCTCTTACAATGGAAAGAGTGATGATGCGGGAGGCAGGTGTGAACCTGGTTTGCACACCAGGAATCTGGTTCCTCAGGAATTTTTGGCTGTCTCGTGGTCACTGATTCTTGATTGTTCTACTCAGTCAGCTTCACATATTGCACTTGAGTAAAAGTTCAGAGCCATGGGCATAGCAGAGAAATCACAGGCTGGGTAGCCGGCCACCCCTAGGGTTGGCTCTCAGCTGGTGCTTGTTAGCTGGAGGTCTTTGGGCATTTTAATGGTCTTCGCCTCACTTTCCATGCCTATAAAATAATGACATTAACACCTCCGCTCAGTGTGGCTGCACAATTTGTGCAAAGTGCCTGGAACGTAAACGATGCTTGATCAATCAGTAGGGCCTGCCATGGTCCTGGGTAAGTCTGTTTGGCTACATGTATGGGCGGTTTGCCTGGGTCTGAGGAGTTTCCCAGGATGAGGGACATTGGGTGTTAAATCTGGGACAGTCTCAGGGAAATGGGGTCCATCACCCTATTGTGTGGAAGTAATGCGGTGAATCCAAAGGTCTCTGACTTTGAAATGCTGGTGATTTAGGGTAGAAACAGCAAATGTGCAAGGGATCTGAGCCCCCAGTGCCAGGCACTGATAGCCGTTCATGCTGTTCTTCTCTCCAGTGAGCTGGTCCTGGGAGGCTTTCCCCACAAAGCCCCAAATTGCCCCTCTTGGTCAGAACTAGCAAAAGTAGTGCATCAGACAGTGCCTAGGTCTTCCAAAATTTCGTCTTTCTACAAAATGTGTGTTCACTTTTGTGACAGTGGACTTCTGCAAGGCCACAGGAGTTAAAGCAATTCCATACTCATTTGTGAATTCTTGCAAATTTCCCTTGAAGCAATAACATGTTTATTAGAATATGACAGAAGGATCTGCAAACCCCCAAAAAGTAAATAACTACTTTTAACAAGTTGGCATTAAAAATAAGAGAATGATCTATTATTGAAAAAGAGCTCAAGGTATAGCATGTCAGCTCTGGAAGAGATACAAAGAACTTTCTCCTGAACACATTTGCTTAACTAGGAATAAATACTTTGCAGAGATTCTTTGGAGGCTCTTGGGAAATGAGAAATGTTTTCTTCAGGATGGTGAAGTTCTGGAATGAGTAGAAACCAAGACAAAAAATCAGGGCTGGGAAGGGCCATAGAGAATGCTTCACCAGTCCCTTAATTTATAGTTTTAATAACCTTTTAGTTTTAGTAACCATTTCCAGCTCAGTGGCTTCAAGTGCAGAAATACCTTTATATAAACACCAACGGTACTGATGTAATAAGTGTTGTTCACAACCCAAATTTTCCAATGTTCCCGTTGGTCAGGGACACCATCTGGGCAACAGTGATGGCTAAGAGAACGTGAGGCCAGAGGGCACATTCCGAGAAGCTACCAGACACTCGAATGTGTGCACGTGTGCCTGTGTATGGCCCCATCTCCTTCTCTGTCACGAAGTCACTCCTGCCAACACACTATCACAGCATTTGCCGTTTCCCCAGGGAGTTCCTGTGGCTAACCAGAGACAGAACAGGCTTTGCAGTCATGTGCTGATTCCAACTTGACCTTGCTCTTTTCTATCTGTGTGACTCTGCGCATGTTATTCTACCTCTCTGAGCTTCATATACAAAACGTGTGCCTCCCCTGATTGCGGCAAAGATGAAATGAGGTGCAAAGCACAAATATGAGTTCTATATCTTTAGGCTCCTGGAGTTTTTATTCCCTATGCTTCATTCACACTTGGAGTGTATTTAGCCTTATGTGATGCTCTGAAAGCATTTTACTCATTTGTCCTCTTTCCCAAGTGCATTGTAAGCATGTCGAAGGCAGGACTAGGTGCAGAAATCTCTTTCAGCGTTCAGTGTGGTGCTGGGCCCATGGCAAATTCCCAAAAAGTGAATTTTTTTTAAAGATTTTATTTATTAATTTTTAGAGAGAGGAGAAGGGAGGGAGAAAGAGAGGAAGAAAGCAATGTATGGTTGCCTTTCACATGGCCCTCAATGGGGACCTGGCTCGCAACCCAGGCATGTGCCCCAACTGGGAATCAAACCGGGACCCTTTGGTTCCCAGCCCACGCTCAATCCACTGAGCTACACCAGCTGGGCCCAAAAAGTGAATTTTGATTTAGCACACTCTTATCAACCTTTGACCAGCTTATTAATGATTATGAAATTCTAATGGGATGTTAAAAAAGGGAGTTGACCAGCCATAAATAAATGGCTTTATAGATTATGGTATATTCCATTAGTGGATCATTACATGGAAATTAAGATCATGTTCTTAAAGAATGCTTAACAAAGTGGTTTGATATATTACAGGCAATGGGCAGGATATGTATGTAATTGTCTAGTCTGTATATTACCAACACTGTAATGCACATGAGCCAGAGGAAATATGGGGGGTATGTATCAGAATATTAGCAATGGCTATACCAGGGTAGTGGAATTTATTTTATTCTTATTCCTGTTTGTTGAAATGATCCACGATAAGCATGTATTATTTAACAATCAGGGGAAAAAGCCTAGTAAGTGTTCTTTTTTCACGGAAGATAGGAAGGTATATAAAATGAATATCCCAAGCATGCTGCCAATTCTGCTCTAAGGAAATTGAGATCTTGTTGGCCTCATTCCCACTACATCCCACTCCATGTAATACCAGTGTGGGTTGTGTTATTCTGTTGCATTAAATGTTTACCTCAAGGGTGAAGAGAAATGGAGAGAGAAAGAACTTCTGCAGGGACTGGGCCACTTATTTAGAAATCTTTTGTCAGATGCCCCTGAGATTTCATGGTCCTGGAGGGGGTCTTCCTGCTTCATTCCATTATCAGGTAGGTGGCAGGTCTTGATCTCTGAAATATTCTGGGACAGCCCCTGAGGATACATAGTGAACGGCAGAACGGTGGATGCCAAGACCCTCCTGCAGGTCAGAGAACACCCCCAAATGCCTGACCTGCAGCCTATGCACCTGACAGTAAGTCTAAGAAAGTGGTTCAGGGTCGAAGTGACATGATGTTGTCATTTGGGGGCTCTCTGACCTTGGGTAAATTGTTTAACTGCTCTGAGTCCCATCTGCAATGCGGGGGACAGGGATGATAACCTTACCTTGCCCACTGGAATATTGCAAAGAGTTGATGTGATCAACCTTGCTACGTTCCTACCCTCGTCCACAGACGAGAACCACCATTGTGACTGGTGCTACACCAGAGGGGCTTGGTAGAAGGAGCACAGCCTTTGGCCCTGGGGACCAGGTTCAAAGCCCACCTCACCACTTATTAGCTATGTGACAAGTAGTGGCAATGAACTTACTTGAGAATTGGTCTTCACACCTGGAAAATGAGGCCCATAAATCCCACTTCCAAATGCAGTTTTATGGAGAGAGAGCAACTGTATAACAGATACAGCAGTGGGCAGAAGACAGGCAAGCGAAGTGACGAAATAGGTTGAATGTGACAGGCTGGAGGACATCTGAGCATGGGAGCCAGGACTCCGTGCCAGCTGACGGTTACCATCCAGGGATTTAGAAATATGATTTATTTTGTAAGACAAGAAAGAAATTTTGAAGTTTTTACAGGAAATGCATCAGTTTTTAAATGTTGGCCAACCATCAGAAGTTTTTCAGGCAACGCCGCATAGGTTACCGTGACAGGGTGGGGTCCCAGTGGTTCACTCATGCTGTTTGTCGTGTGACTTTGCAGACGGCAGGGTGTATTTCTCACCCACTGACGTGGGGCTTGCCCTCGTGACTTGCTTTGGCCAATGCACGCAGCAGGAACAAATGCTCACATGTGACTTGGCCTCTCACCATCACTTCTCCCAGAATCTGCCAAGAGGAGAGCATGCCCTAGAGAGCCACTGCCCCAGAAAGAGACCCGAGGGGCAGCCCTGAACCACAGCTGTCCCAGGTGACCTTCAGTCCCATGAGTGAGAAAAAAAAATGTTTGTTGCCATAGTCGGCTGGGGTTTCGAATGTCGCAAAGCCAAACCCAACTCATACACCACCCTTGGGTTCCCAGTTTGAGCCCAGCCAGGCAAAGCACCCAGCGAGGGACTGACACATAGTGTACGCTTCATAAACGGTTGCCCTAGGGTTATTCTAGGCCTGGCGCATCTCCTGGGGCTTCTCTAATCGCAGTTAGGCTTAGCCCAAAGCCTGGTAAAACGTTTGTTTTGAGCTGATTTGTCCTCTGAGAAACCTGAATCCATCCATCTCTACATGCATCGCTCACCTTACTTTTGACTACAGGGATAAATGTCACTCTGCATTGGGCTGTAGCGTTCCAGACTACTTGAAGTGCAACAGGACAATGAGTGGGAAACAGTGGTTTTATGATTTCTTATTGGGGCATTTTCACTCTGTTCTACCAACAAGTCTGATAGAGCTGAGATACAGAGGATTCAGGGGAAATGGTGACACTGCTCAGACTGAGAAAAGTCTAGGGGACAGTGAGCGGCATTCACCAATAACTGGTAAGAGGAGTGCTAAGGCAGGAGCAAGGGCACAGTGCCCGTGGGCCCCAGAGAGCAGACCGAGCTGGGGAGGCACCTCAGGGGCTGTGAGGAGGAAGCAGGGCTTTTAGATGAATAACAGCTTTGGTAGGAAGTTGGGGACAGCATTCTAAGAGGGGAAAATGCATGCAAAGACACATGGGATATGAGCACTTGATGTGTTTAGAAAATTGGGAGGAGTCTAGGTAGATGGAGAAATGGGTCCAAGGGGCAACAAGTGTAGGTAACCGAGGACCGGGTTGTGGGCTTTGTTAGATTTTGTAGATGTTTGCTTCCAGCGATGGCCACCACCAATTCCTCCCCCCGGTAGGCACATGCCATTTGTCCACCAAGGAGGAAGCCTGTGCCTCTAGGCCTTGAACGTGGGCTGCTTTGATGGATAGCATAGAGAAGCGGGGGGTGCTCCTTCAGTTCTAGGCACTGGCAGCTTAGGTTTCTCCTCTCCAGGGATGCCGGCTCTCAGAACATCCTTCCCAGAACCCACCCCTCCTTTGGCGAGGACCCCATGGAGAAGCTAGGGGATAGCACTGCACTCAGTAGCCCTGGCTAAGCTCCTACCCCATAGCCAGAGATGTGAGTGCACCCCATCTTGGATGTTCAGCTCAGCCAAGCCTCTGACCACTTCAGCCCCTGCCGGCACCTGAGCCCCTAACAGCAGACCACCTGGCAGAAGCCGGTGAGCTCTTAGAAAGGTGGCTGATAATAAGTTGTCTGCCTGAGTCTCTAAATTTGGTGTTGATTTTCTGTCCAAGAACTGGTAACCAGAGCAGGTGTCAAACAAATTGTCCTTGGCATCATCTATAATGACTGCATATTGGTGACTTTAAAGGATCAATAAAAGGAAACCTAAAACGGTGAGGTGGGGTTAGGATGAACTGGAAGTTCTCTCAGCAGTGGGGAAGCAGGATGCATTCCCTTCGGCTCTGTTGCTATTACACTGCACATTTTCCTTAAAATGTTAATAGTCTAAGGGAGCACTGTGATATCCTAGAAAGAACCCAGGTTTTCTAGAACCCCAACTGTGTCACCCATGAGCTATGAGACAGGACAAGTCACTTACTGGGGTAGCCTGTGTCCTGCCCAGCTGCCCTCTCGGAGACCAGCACTCCCATGCCGCTATCCCAAGCTGCTATGACTGTTGCCTTCTCGTCAGCCTCCTCACTGCAGAAATGCCCGTGGGTGATGGCGGGCATATTTCTCTGAAGGTTGCAATCCCCTGCACACCTGGGGAGGGCCCCAGCCAAGGACCAACTGGGACAGGCTCACAAAAGTCTGGGGGCGAGCTCAGGGCAGGATAACTTTGCAGCGAGATCTGTGCTTTGAGCCCTGGCCCCATGGACCAGGTCCAGGCAGTAGACTACCTGAGTCCACAGTTTTCCTAGGTTCCTTCCCCTTCTTTATTCTGCTCCCTTTATTCCCCTGAAGGTTTTATATTTTTTTCCGAAGACCCCTCCCTCAGTAAATCTTGTGTTCCAGAATCGTGGTCCCAGGCTCTGCTTGTGGAAATTCCAGCCTAAGACACATATCCTCCCTTCGCTTCTCTTTTTCAAGCCCTGCTTTTCAGAATTTGCTGACATGACAAATTAAAACTGCTTGGCACTTAGTATACACTCAATACATGCTAACAGGTTTTTCTCTCTCATCTTCCTCATTGGTACAAAGTATAAGAATAGGAGAAAAGTTCTTGAAACAAAGAAGTCCTCAAGTAAATTTTCCATGTTCTCTTTAGAGCAAATTTTTTAGAAAAATTTTCGCAAGTGAGGCATTGATTTTTTAAGAAATGGGGATATTAATGCCTACTTAGCGGAGTTGTGAGGATTTGCTGAATTGTTTGAGTGCAGAGTGACTACTCGGTGTGCAGAAGCCACTGCCCTTGCACTTGGCCACCTCCAGGGGCACAGGCCAGTCCTTCCTTTGTCCTTGTCATGTCCTTGGCCAGCACAGTGCCCTGTACAGAGAAGGCACCTCTTTGTCTGCCCAAGTACAGTTCAGTGAGCAGGCAGAGAAGCCATACTTTATCAAAGAAGGCACAGGATCTATAATTCCACTCCATTTGGAGTCTGGGCAATAAACTCAAGCTCAGTACTCCTCTTAATCATGGGCAGATTTCACTAGCCGTGCTCAGAAATAGCCAGACTCACTGTTTGGGTCATTAACACAGTTTATTATTGGCACACTTATCAGTAAAGCATACATAAAATACAGCTGTTTTATAACACACGGAGCCACTGTGTCTTTACATGTGTGGAGGAACATATTAATATGCAAATGGAAAAATTAGTTCTCTTATAAAGTTTCACATAAATACACTGGTATTGCCCACAAAGAAAAAAATCCCCATAAAAGAACCAGGCGAGGGCTTTACAAAATATTATACAAGAAATATATGATGAAAAGAAACAGCGGTCAACTCAGATACAATAAAAACACAAAAAGTTGCAGATGTATTAAACTGCCCACAAAGTAATGGATTACATGGCTTGAAAATATTTGGATCAACAGCAATTTTACCAATGCATAAATTCTCAAGGGGCCACGCGTCCTTCTTACATAAAAATCTGCGTTGGTGTCTTTGATGACAAAAAAGACATTTCTTGTTTCAGCACTAAGGCTCAACTGAACCACCTTGGGCTGGAGAACCGATTGACATTCGCTCGCTCATAAATTCCCCTGCTGGGCCCTCTTCGCTGTTACCCAATGAGAGAACAGGTGAAGGGAAAAAAGGTACATTTAAATTACTTTCCAAAAGCGTATTTTTTTTCTTTTCTTTTTTTACTGAAACAAGAAACTCTCAGATGCAAGTCAAAAAGCAGAAAATAATTTACAATGTTAAAAAGTCATCTGTCGTCAGGTTCGGCATACAATGAGCTCCTGAGCACGGAGGGCTTATTGACGATACGGGCTTCGTCTGATGCAGGGAAGAGGAAGTGAACAAACACGTGGTTAACACGGTGCTCGGAGAAGCGCTAGCGTCTGCTCTTGTTTTAATTACAATCAGTGCCAGTATCTTTGTCACCTGTGAAGGCCTCCAGGGAAGGGTCACGGAAGTTTTTTGGAATGATCCTCTCAATCAAAAAAAAAAAAAAAAAGTGAAAGAAGGAAACTCAGATCATTGTGGTTTAGAAGTAGGTATTTGCGTGAAAAAGTTTTTAGGTCTCCTCCTTCCTCTCCTGTAAGTAGGGATCTGAAATAGTGAGTGTAACCCACGGGCCTATTGACAGAGGATTCCAGTGCCGGTCAACCTTACTGGGATGCCTGGGGCGGGGGGTTTTCTGATTTGGTCTCTTGAGTGCCGGGAGGTTTACTGTTCCACGGGCTGCTGTTTCCCAGGGCGGGTGAATTGTTGAAGTCTTCCTCGTCGTCCATGCCGTTGGCCGCATCATATTGCGTGTTTTCTAATCTAGTGATTAGCCTTTCGTCCTCGTCCCCAAACTCACCTCCCATCAGAGTTGGCTCTCCTACCACCATCACATCCTGTGAACAGCAGCTGACATTATTACAGGGAAACCTTGGGAGAGAGAAGCTCAGCTTAAAACACTAGTGGGAGGAGCTGGGGGACCTAGGACAGACACACGCGAGTGCTGTACACCGGGGTCAAGTCTCAATGTCGGGGGGCCGAGGTGCATATTTGATTTCTACAGGAAATAAACATCGCCTCCTGGCGTGTAACAACCACGCGAGTTTATGTCCTTAGTGCGCAGCCTGACACCGGAGAACGAGCAATGCTAGCAATCTGCAGAAATAAAAAAATGGATTTTTCAAAATTAAAAAAATCCACGCTTTTAACTTGCCGACACTGGGGACTTTAGAGAGGGCGGTGGAACCTTCTGCGGGGTGCTTCTCAATACCTCCGAAAAGCCGCCACTTTTATTTAGGGTCTTTGGAAACTAGCAGCCAACACGGGGAGGATGCAGTTCTGGAATATTCACGCCACCCATTCCAAATGGCATTTTCTCTGTCCCGAGGATGGTCTACATTGTAATTGAAGACAGAATCTCTCTTTTTCTCTACTCAGTCAGGCCCTTTTATGCGGCCAATATCCTTGACATTCTGCTACTTAATTATGGTAATTAATTTAGGTAAAGTTTTCGATAAAAACAATGTTCACACTGATTTGACAATTTGCATAGCTAATTGAGTCATTAGCAAAAACCTGCTGATTGCCAACAAGCCCTGAATTTACCATCTGTTATTTCATGGTGGCTGTCACCTATCCCTACACAGGCAGCCCTGCCACCAATCTGGGCAGTAAAGAGAACCAGTCTGTCCAGCTGGTGCCATAAAAGGAAGATGAAGAGCGCTAATTATAATTACACTGATGAAGCCGGGAGTCATCAGAAATGGAAGAGTGCAAGAAGAATCCATCTAATCGCTCCTTTAAGCACAAATTGTCCTTCCATGCTGACAAGGAAACCACCTACTGTCACTGGGAGCACCGTGGGGGCCACTGCTGAGAGGCACGAGGACGGGAGAGAAAGACGCACGTGTGGGGCACAGCTCCGGCCTATGGGGTTGGTGGGTGACCTGGGCAAGGGACAGGACACCTGTCAGGTGGAGACTGCTGGGCAAGCTCTGGGCAATAGTCCACTTAAAATTGCAGTGACTCCACAAGACTGCCTAGCTGCCCTGAGCCTCCATGAGGCCGGCCAAGGCAGGCCTGGGCCAGAAGCCTTTGCTATGGAAGGGTGCATTCCCAGACAGGGGTGGGCTAATTTGATGAAGCACCTTGACAACTGGGCAAAAATTCTCTTCACTAGAGCAAGAGAAGGCTTTCCTGGGCAGCCTAAGTCTCTGCTCAGGCCAGGAAAGGTCCAGAAGGTACTCCAGATCCCATCTAGAATTCCGAAGGTGCCAGCCAAACAAAGTCCTTCATTATTACCTGAATTATTCGGGAATAGAAAACATTGTCTGACTGATGGGTTGGTTTCCCCAGAATTATGGGAAGATAATCGATAGGTTTGCAAACTGTGTTTTCTGGCAAATCACTCTTGTGATTCGATAAAAAATGATTTGAAAGAGCAATGTCCCAGATGAAGTAAATGCCTAAAATGTGAACTGGGCACACGCAGCTATGTAGGTACTGGCGGGATAATCAGATGTGTGCTTCCGAGAATGTACTTATTATGCAGCAAAGAGCCAGACATGATACTGACATGTGAGGAGACTCGTGAGGACTCTTAAGGTGAGACACGAAAGTCACAGACTGTGAGTGGCCAGAAAGCTGACATGATTTTAGAGGCGTCAAGGTTATCTGGTTAGCCAGGGCAGTTGCCATAGGACCTACCAGGGGCGTTCAGGTTAAAAAAGTGCCACTTCATCACAGGCGATTAGGAGAAGGCGCTTATGATCAGGAAAAAGGTGGATGGAAAGAATGGGGCAAGTTCAGGCAGAGGACAACATGAGGGGCGACCTCATTTCGTGACAATGTGCGGCACGCTTTGACAGGCTTGGAAAACGCATGCGTAAGGCGCCCCCGGGCAGGAGAAAGATGTTAGAACCCACCACGTGGGTGTGCTTTAGTACAGTGAGTCTGAGGTTATCGAGAGAGGCTGGGGGAGTGTGAGGAGGGAAGCATAACTGGAAACAGAGGAGAAAAATAAGAAGCCAACGTAAGCGTGATGTGAAGAGAAAAGTTCCCAACACTCCAGATGCCTTCATTGTATCCGAAAATAACAGTCATTCAAGAAAAGTCCTCTGAAAATAGTGATTTGAAACACGTCAGATGGGGCTGATGTGGGCTTGTAATATGTTTGGTAGATCTTTGTTCTAAGAACAGCTGGAGGAGATGCCCAGGCACAGATATTTTTAAGCAGTCTACATTTCAGAGAGATGCCACATGTGCCTTACTGATTGTAAGAAATAGCCTTAGCCAGATACGTAATCGTGTGTGCACGTGCGTGTGTGATGAACTGATGGCAAGCTGCAATGAGACATGCACTATGGACTTTATATGCACAGAGATCCTTGAGGCCACTTATTCAATGAGGCCCGCGTCTCACCCTGGTTTTTCCGAACTTCTAGACTAAGGCCGTGGTTCTCTGTTCAAGCAGACCTGATTAGTGAACCTCACGTGAAGTGAACGGAGACATAGTGCATGTTCTGGGTGGCCTTGAACTAGGAGATGTTGGCATCATTTTCCCCACCCCCACATCTTTAAACATTCCCCCCCGACATTCAACAAGAGTGCATTTCCTTCCCGTCTCTGCTATCTCTGTGTCCCCAGAAGGCAACATTGGTCCAGCTGAGAGTAACCCATGTACCCTCGGCTCCCCGCGAAGCAGACCTCTGCTCCTTGCTGGAGGCCTGGACATGCCACCAGCTTTTGCCCATGTCACATCTTCTTGCTAATCAATCCCCCGTGCAAGGACCACCAACCTCTGAGGAGGACTGGAAGTGACTCCTTTCAGGGCCCCTCAATGCTTCTCCTTAAATTGGCCAGAAGGGGTCACTGCTGTTGAATGACACAGGTCTCCATCCCTCCCAGGGTTGAGGCTGCAGTTCGGGATGGCTCCTAGCCCCTGCTCATGGAGTGAGAAGCAGAATCCAAGGATTAAACCCTAGTCCTTGCCAGACACACCCACTGCTGCCACGGCAGCCACGTGGACCACGGCTGCGGTCATGGTGGCATGCCGACTCTGTTCATGCCTTTGGACAAGGAAGCCATGTCTGCAGATCACGTTTCTAGGACATCTAAGCAATAAAATTGTTGGTAATTCGGTAGACAGTGTTACAAGATGTGATCCCTACAAACCAATGCTTTTCATTTAATGTGCATTCAGTGAGAGTTTGCACATTTTCCTAACCTGGTTGCCTTCCCTGCCTCTTTGGACCATCTATAAGTTTTACATAATTAAAACATCTTTTATTGCACAGTGTGGGGATAGTGCTGAATTTTTATCCTCATTTTCCAGCGATGCCTTGTTCTCATACAGTCTAGAGGGTCTCAGGTCATTAAAAAATCCTCTTGACACTAGTATCCTCCATTAAGATCCGGTTGTTGGATTGGAGGACAGGAGCATGATGGAGCAGAGTGAAGTAGATGCTCTTTAAAATAAAATTAAAATGATTCTGACCAGGGCAGGTATGTCAACATATACATGTGCTGCTACGCTACACCCATGGCAGACATCACCAATGGCTGGCCGACCAAACCCAGTCTAGGCCGCAGAACCTTTCTGTCTTGTACCCTGTGCGCTGACACCAGGAGACCGAACGGGAAAGAGAGAGGGAGCCTCTTTGCTATCCTTTGGTTAGATGCTGAGCAAAAGGACCTATATATAAAAAATCCTTTTACATGTAAGCCCAAGGCCCAAGTCCCATCATATATCTAGTGTGGGGCATATGGGAGGAGCTCAGAAATCATTTGTGGAGCTGATCTGAATTCTTGCAGCCTGTGCCTTTAAGGAGCTACGTGACAGTTCCAGAATTCTCTGGAATGAACTTTTCTCATTTATTACAGGAACTAACAAATGTCAGTTTCTAAAACTTCAGGATGAGACGAATAAATAAACATTGACTACTTATGTGGTCTTTTTGGGTTGACTTATTTCTACCAGGCCATTTTTCTCTATGCATTTTGCAATTTTAACTGGAGTGGGAATAACTTGTTGGCACCTTAATAAAAAGACTCTGTTTTTCTCCTTTGATATTTTTCCCTTGACTCTTTAGGGGTGCTAGTCCAGTTCAAAACCCAGAGGTGACTCTGGCATTCCTTAAGGACTGTAATTCCTAGTGGTCTTAAAGTGAAATAGTAGTACCTGCCCCACAGGTTGGCTACTCTCTACGCCCCTTTCCTTGTAATGAATGAAAAACACCCTCTGTCTGTGAGGACAGCAGAGCCCCAGGGGCCCAGGCAATTCTCAGGTACTGATGGGGTTGGTTTTAACCAAAGAGACCTGACTGATGGAAGGTGGGTAAGAATGGGTGAGGGACAGGCTTGAAAGACACAGTTAGAAGGGGAGAACCGCCGTGAAAGGAAGGTCTGCTCTCTCATGGAGAGAGATGGAGCAGACTCAGAACGTGGAGTGAGGACAACAGACGGGGCGGGAAAAAGAAGGGAGACAGAGGGCCAGGGTAAACGTGTGCCGGGCGAGGGAAGTGATAAGAACCAGGGCACGTGTCTGAAGGTGAGGTATCTGGAGGATATCCATGAAGCACCAGGAAAGTGTTGGCATTCAAACGACAGTCGCATCCCTGCTGAAGGGTGACATGACAAAGGCAGAGGAGGACAACCCACACATAATCGTGGTGAGGAGAAGGGAGAGCGAACGTTTGAAGGAACATAAAAATTTAAAAGTGATAAATGATCTAATTCTAGGCCGAGGCATTTGGAAGAAATTAGGCAGAAGGGACAGAACTGGGAAAGAAATGATAGGAGATGAAGAAAGTTCCTGGATAGTTTGCACTATTTGGGAGTGACCCTCAGCTGTCAGCTTTGGAGTTCAACGAAGCCCCTTCCAAGTGGCTGTGTCCCTTGTCAAGACCCAGAAATGAGAGACAGGCGTTTCAGGGTCGACAGAGTGGAGACCGAACTGGGGGCTGACTCTCCACCACCCCACCGTGAGCTAGTGAAATGGGGAAAGTAAGGTCCACTAAGCTACACTTTTGGTGGCCGCATTAGTTACCAAGGTCTCAAATGTCGGGGACACCCATGTCGGGGACACCCAGCCAAGTGACAGTAAGAAGCCTGAGCACTGGGAGCTGGTGTCCAGTGGAGCACAGGGTCTCTGTTGATGGTGCCCAGAGCCCCTTTTATGCCAACAGGCACGCTGCTCAGTGATATTTTAATTAAACCTTAAGTGACATATTTCCTGTCTGTGACTCTGATGGCTTATTAATTCAGGTCCCATTGTAGCACCGACTCCTCGTGCTCCTTTCCAAGTCCCAGTCTGCAGGGGAAGGTTTCTGTGGCAGAGTTCCTCCCTCCTGTCCCAACCCCAGCCCTGCCTTCCCCTCCCCCCACCCCCAAATGCCCAGAATGCATTTCAGCTAAAAGAGATTTGAACATGGGCCCCTTGGAATTGGAAGACAGGCAAAGGCAGGATTTCAGGCCTAAAAGGAAAGCGAGACTTACAGGTACCTGACTGGACAGACTCAGGTTGGCGGCCGGCGTTTTCTTCTTGCTTCCAGTGCTGTTGGCAGT
>PVJI01011187.1:0-57156 GCA_004026765.1 Micronycteris hirsuta
TGTGTGTGTGTGTGTGTGTGTGTGTGTGTGTGTGTTTCATCTTCTTATACGGACAAGCAGTCTTATTGGATTAGGAGCTCTCTCTTTAGTCCTCATTGAATTTTAATTATTTCATACAGGCTCTATCTCCATAAACAGTTGCATTGGGGTATAGGGCTTCAACATATGAATGGGGAGGGAGTGCAATGCACAATTCAGTCCATAACAGAAACCATCTCATCTTATTATTTAGAAAATTCTCTTGGAACCCTTTCAGTTCAGCATTAGGGTGGCTAATTTTTCCCCTACATTTTCATGCTCAGTAAATAAGTGACATTCTATTTAAGTCCAACCAGCTATACTGTTTGAACTGAATTTACTAAAAATTACTATATAACTTTAAGCTATATACATTTATTTAAAAATGGACACTGTTTTAGTTTTTTATTTGTGCTGTTACAACAAATTCCCACAAACTCAGTGGCTTAAAAGAATACAAAGTTATTATTTTACTGTAAGTCAAGAGAGCAGAGGTATCTTCCTTATGGATGTTCCAGGGGAGAATATTTCCCAGCCTTTTCCAGGTTGTAGAAGCTGCATCCTTCGGTATTTGGCCCCTTCCTCAAATCCCAATATTTGATCACCCTCCCTTTCCATTTCTCTTGTTTTGCTCTGACTTTTACTTCCGTTGTCACATCTTCTTCTCATATCCTGATTCTCCTACCTCTCTCTTACCTTTCTAAGGACTTATAATCTGGAGAAACTAGGGTAGTTCCTCCATTTCAGGATCCTTAACTATGTTGTATCTGCAAAACTCTTCTCCTGTAAGGTAATATATTCAACAGTTATGCAAATTAGGGTATAAACATCTTCAGGGGGCCATTATTTTGTCTACCAGACTGTTTATGTTACTTCCTATGACATGTTGCTACTTTAGGAAGTATGTGAACTTTTTCTTTGCCATTGAAATTCCATATACTTTTTCTAAATTAATGACTCTACTAAACTATCTGAGTTATCATGGGTATTTTATTTTTTGAAGTTTTAGAGATAAAAACCAAGTTAATTTTGCCTTCCATGTCAATTGACACAAATGCCAAATAATTCATTTCATGTAACCAGAAACTCATATTTAAAATGTGTTTCCTACCTCTCATTTATGCTACTTGTTCTGTGCCCCATTCCCACCCTCTCCCCCTACCACTCCCCTGTTGATATTCCTCCATACCTCATATAACTCCCTTCAACATTTCATACAATAAAGGCTGGGTGGTGAACAGGGGGAGGTTAGAGTAATATAGGAAGTGCAGAAGCAGAAGGACTTATGTGTATGACCTATGGACAAAACTAAAGGGAGAGGAAAGGGGGGGTAAGGAGGTGGGGGGAAAGAAGGGGGGAAAGTGGGACAACTGTAACAGCATAATCAATAAAATATAGTTAAAAATAAAAAAAAATAAAATGTGTTTCCTACGAGTTAGACTATGAAAACCATAGATTCAGCAGAGAATTGTGCCCTCCATTCATTTTTTGTAACATGAAGTTACATTTCTCTTACAGGAATGAGCTGGAGATGGCTCATTCATATAAGAGTTTGAAACCAATAAACTAGAATTTTATGCTGTTTTAAAATAGCCCTAATGAGAACGTGCTTGTCTTGCAGACCACACACAACCTTACCCAGCAGCTCTTATCCATCGGTAACTTAGAGCCTTGTAGTTGTAAGGCTCCGAGTCACTGCAACCCTTTGGTCTCCACCCCTCACAGTCCTCTGGCCCAGAGACCCCCTGTGCTGCTGGGAGACATCTTCTGTAGAGGTAAGCACTCTCTTCCTTGGGGGTTTCCTTGCCTTCCTCTCCTCCTGGACGGTGCCCCTCTCACCTAAGTGTCTGGACAATGTCACACTGTGATGGACATCACCTCTCATGCAACCCAGTCCACGTGCACCCAATAAGGTTCAGTGTGTTGCTGTCTTTCGTGGCCATAGCTTCTTCCTCGATGAGGCTTGTTAACACATAAATTAAAGCATATTCAAAATTTTAAGAGTTCATTTGAGGAAAAATTGATTGGAATGGGGCATCACCAAATCAGAAGTTGTTAGGTGCAATCACAGATAGAAGTTAGGGAAAGACATATAGAGCTGGTGCAGAAGCAAAGAAAAGAAATATATTGATTGACTATAGCTTAAAACCTAGCTGGTTGGTTGTGATTGGTTGTCCTTAGGTTTTAATTTTGTAACCTTGAGGCATTTGCTGGTTTAGGCTTTGGTTTGCTTATGTGGAACATCAAAATTTTAGAGCTACTTCAGCCCCAATGGCCTCATTGTTTAATTAACTTAACAGCCCAAATCCCTCAAACAGGCTACAAGTTTCCATCTCAACAAACGGTAGGTTTAGCACTGTATCTCTGACCAGGGAAAGTTACATGGTAGGGAATTGCAACCAACTCCTTACATAAATATTTACACCATTGAGAGTTTTTATTAACATTTATATGTTCATAATATTGATATTCACCATTAAGTGTATTTTATCAAATGCCAGACACTTTATAAGGCAATTTGCAAATACCACAATTTAATTGTCATGTTAATAAAACAAGTAGATGCTATCATTTCTATTTCACATAGAACAAAAATAAGATTTGAAAAGTTATAAATGTCCAAACAAGATAAACTATTATACTAGGTTGAACTGATGATAAGATCTGTATAACATTTTTTTTTTTTTTGGTTTCTCCAGTGTTGCTTCTGTGTTGGCTTTTGTTATTTTTGTAATCTTTTTTTTTTAAAGATTTTATTTATTTATTTTAGAGAGAGGGGAAAAGAGGGAGAAAGAGAGGGAGAGAAACAGCAATGTATGGTTGCCTCTCACATGGCCCTCACTGGGGACTCTGCCCGCAACCCAGGCATGTGCCCTGACAGGGAATCAAACCGGGACCCTCTGGTTCCCAGCCTGCGCTCAATCCACTGAGCTACACCAGCCAGAGCTATTTTTGTAATCTTTTTGGAGTTTGTACTGTTCACTAATCTGAAATTTGTCTTGCCGTTTGTAAACATCCATTATTATGCTCTGGCTGGTGTGGCTCAGTGGATTGAGCTTCTGACTGCAAACCGTAAGGTCACTGGTTCGATTTCCAGTCAGGGCACATGACTGGGTTGCAGGCAAGGTCACCAGTTGGGAACATGCAAGAGGCAACCAGTCTACATATCTCTTGCACATTGGTGTTTCTCTCCCTCTCTCTCTCCCTTCCTTCCCTTCTCTCTGAAAGTAAATAAAATCTTTAAACAATTGTTGTGACTATCCATTATGTATCCAATGTTTTCTCCTCCACTTATTATATTTAAAAAAGAAAACTCCTTGAGAGTATTGCATTGACCCTGCAGAAAATAACCACCAGTTTCATATTCTATTTAATACAGTCTTCACAAATAATACTCTTAAATTGACTTTCAGCTAATTAAATTCTCAATGATTCTAAATAAAAACTAGGTACACATCTGGAATAAATAAATAAATATGTTGCAACAAATGATGGTATACAAATATCTTAGTATATACCTTGACACTATTATATCAGAGATGTGCTGGAGACAATTTATTTAATGTTTTTATTGATGTAACTAGGTCATTTACCTTCTAGACTAAGGTTAGCATTGAAATGTGTGCCTTCATAACTGATGTAGGTGAAAACTGGTAGAGCCAAATAACCAGAAATTTAGGGCTTGCTAATTGGGGAGATCAGTGGAGAGCAAAGTGCATCTATAAATGGTAGTTGTTTGGTCCAAGGAAAGAATGACAGAATGTGGTTCATGAAAAGTCCAGACAAAATTTGGTCAGTGTACAGCAAAAAGTTGGCCCAAAGTGCCTGAACCATGCTTAACTAAAACCTAGTGAGGCTGACATGGACCCCAGAACGGAAAAGCTGCCACCTGGACCAGAACATTAGTATAACCAAATGCCAGGTGGCAAGACCCACATATAAAAAATTAAGAACATATAGATAGGAAATATCAAAAATGGATAACGAGCACTTCCTAGAAGTACATTTTATGTTAATTAAAAATTATATATTGAGCCAGAGCCATCTGATGATATGTACCGTCTTGTCAGTAAATGGGAAATGATATTTACTGACTCCTGAGATTTATATTTAGCTCTGTCCTTGTGATAACCTGGGCATTAGAATGAGAAATATTCAAGTTCTCAAGGGAAATACATCTAATACATCCACTCTCATAACCAATAGCTAAATTAAGCAATGAACTCAAGTGTCTCTCACTTTCTCCATGATTTCCCCTTTGGATAAAATAAGTCCTTCAGTTATATATTAGCATTTTCAATGGGGTCCTACTTCCTAAGGACTTTTTTCCTCCCCTTGATACTCAGGTTTAATTCTCAAAGGGGCAATGCTATCTTCCTCATTTCCTAGCATTCAGACCAATTTGCCAGACTCCCTTTAAACCAATTGTTAACCTAATCTATGGTTTCATCCAGTACGCAGTGATGAGGTGTTTCATGTAATTGTTCATCTAGGAAGTGCTAGAGATGGGGATCTTTCACTCATAAACAATTTATGTTGCAGACTTACATGAATCGTATATGACTATCTTGTATCTTTATTCTTGGATCACAAGCTTCTTGTCATTATTCATTTTAGTATCTCCCAGAGTTCCTAGCACCGTGTTATGCCCTGAAGATACACTTAATAAATAGCTGCAAAAATATATTAAAATGGTTGAAAAATATAACTGATTGAAGATCAACCAAACCATTATTAGCAATTTCCAAAACACTGAATGGAGGAAAAGGCACATTCTCTTCCATGTTTTGGCATATTGTAAAAATGGAGATGAAATATTGTTCCAAGTTCAGCGTAGGTATATTGAATCAGAATTCAGACAATATGGGTAAGGTATACACTCTATATTATTTTGCTACTAAAAAGGAGAAATGTCTATTACTTCTTTTACTGTTTCCAGTAATAGGAGTAAAAAGGTAATAGGAGTTTCAGGGTATGTGAAGGTTTCAAACTTCAATCTATAAATACTTTAGAAATATATGTAGTATTTTGGGAATATGGGTTTCCTTGAAGAGTCTTGTTTCAGGTTCTGTGTGTTTGTATGAAATTAGTTTGCAAAATACAGGAAACTGAATACATAAAATAATGTGATAAATATGTTTTTTCATAGAGAGTCTTTGGGATTATTGAAGGTCACTTAGCAACAAAACACTGAGAATCAAGAAGGAGATCAAGATTTAAGGTGAAAAGCTTTTGATTATGTTAACCACTAGGGTGTTTGCAGAGTGAGAAGTATGATAAATGGCTGCTTTCTAGTTGTATCCACAGTTGGCCTTTCTTTATGTGGTGCAAGAAAACTTGGAAGAAGCTGACTCCCCAAAAGTACAGCTCACTGCTAGAAACTTTGAATTTAATTTCCTAAAATGTCATTGGAATAAAGCATATCTTCATTGTTAAGGGATTTCTCATCAGAGCTGGACAAACATGCAAGCGTGTGACATTCAGCAAAATAATCTCTGATGTTTCAGATCTGGTTTCGGAAACCACCACATCCAAGGACAGAAACGGGGAATTGTAACTTCTCATCTGGTTGGAGTTGCAACCCCCCAGAGTCTGTTCCACAGGGGAGTCACGTCACTACCATGGCCACAGAAAATTTAATAAAAGACTTAGCAAGAGGTTCTCAAGGTGAGATGGTGCTATACTTTTTTTCCTTTAACTGTGCCTGCATAATAAAACTATTATGGAGCCAGAGTAAACACTGTAAATCACGTATTTTAACCTATAAAACTTCCTAATGAACTGAGTATAAATATCAATAAAGTATATGAATAACAAAAGTGCTCAAATCCATGCTGCATATTAATAGAGATGGAAGGCGATTCTTGACTTCTCCAGGTTGCAGCTCATAATGCTGTTGCCAGTGGGTGAGTCCTAGTGATGAAAAGTAACAGAAACTGAGGACTGGAATGCAGTGAAATCTCACTTTAGCAGCCTTGCCGCTAGCTTAGAGCAAATTCTTGCATCAGTTTATTCAGGATTTATCAAATTTCTCTTTCTGTTATCGTGCGTATTCACTGAAGAGTCACTGAAGCAGATACAGTTTCTTGCCTATCCAACAGTCATTTATTTTTGTGTGTATAAAACTGCATATTTTCAAGCATCTACCCTACAGGATTGAGACTCTGTTCTTCTTTCCAGAGTGAATGCTTACTCATCTATCCTAGTCATGTAATTATATTTCTCTTGCCCGAGATTGGTTTAGGAGTGGGTATGGAGTGAGATTCAGCCACTGCCATGTGCCTGTACAGCTCTTCCGTGCGTGACCTGTACGAACATGAGACCTTGAAATAAGTGGGACCTTAGTCCATGTTAGCCGTTTTATAACCATGAATGAAATACATTTTTTGGATGAAACCAGTGTATGAAGTTTGCATAAAGACAAATATAAGGAACCTAAGACCTTGAAAATACTAGTGAACTGCAGAATTAACTTACCTCTGAACTTCTTTTAATGGGAGGTACATTTTCTCAGTGTTTAAATTAACTGCCTTGATTTTCTCTTAGTTGCCGTTGAAATCATTGTCACTGAGAGAGACACGATTTTCAGAGGGAATTCACAATCTATAGAAAATGTCAATTTTGATTACTTAAGAATTGTCCATGAAATCTGTGATATTCTTATATTACAAAGTAAATGGAAGACAGTGATAACAAGCCCCAGAATGGTTAAAGAGAAACATTAAATTATATAGATCCCATATTACTTTCTATGAAAAGTGTCTTCATAGCATACTGTGTTCAAATTTTCATTAACTTTTAATAGCTTTTTAACTTGTAGGAAATCAGGAAATAGACATAGAATCTTGGGAAAACAAATACCAGAACATTTTTTAAATAGAATTTTGAGAAAACACAATATTTAAAACGTTTTCACATAGCATAGTTGGCCTTGTTTCCTAACTTCTTAATTTTAATGGGCTAAGTGAAAAGAATATCTCAAGTTTCATAGAAGTTTTGCCCAAATGTGATATTATAGAGGTGGATAATTTTCTCTTACACATGTACATTTTCAGAGGAAGCAACTTGTACAATTTTGACAAGTAAATTACTAACAACTATACCACAGTTATTTTTGTATTCAAGTTTAGGGATCTTAATAACAATAAACCCAAAAGGCAGACATTGCCTAATTATAAAATTTCTCAGAATACTAACGTGACATTGTCAGTTGGAGTCGTAGCCTTTGTAATCATGAAATTACACAGGGCATGACCTGAGATGGACTCATTTTCTTTTAGCCTACAATTTTCATGTATCATCTCCTCTGAAAATATGAAAAATGACAAAGTTGTCAGAAAAGAAAAAAATATATTTTTCTAGATACACTAGTTCATAACATAGATCCAGAAGCTGAATTTTAAATTTCTGATTAGATGTTTTCCATCGACATTATGCCAAAGATGATGTCTAGTCCACAGATCTAAAAGAATATATTTTGTATTTGTATAAATTAATGTACCTAGTAGTCTTAATTTAATATTTCTGCTTTGAAAAGACATACAGGCAAAGAATTGATAGACTTAATTTATCAATTCAACAATTAATTATTGAATGTCTATGTAATATTGCATATCTATATTCATTATTCTATTTATTATCTATCTATCTATCTATCTATCTATCTATCTATCTATCTATCTATCTATCATCTGTCATCTTTCTACCTATCTAATCTACCTAGCTAGCTGGCTGGCTATTTATCTAACTATCTTTCTATCTCAGATACTATGCTAAGTGCTGAGGACCTCAATCTATATACTGAAAATGTAGGAGAGAAACTATGTGTATAGGTAATGAACAAATAAGCTCCCTCCCCTCAAAAAAGCATTGTAAAATATAATAATCACTATAAACTGAACTTTAATTTTATTTATAAAGTAACAGGAACTGTAAGTTCTTGGGGGAGTGCACTTCGCTAGGCTTTGCAGGGAATTCCCAGCTATGGAAATGGGATTTCTGGGACCCAAATGCTGAAGTGGATCTGATCATGTAGGAGCTTGGAGCTGGAAAATACTCGGTCCATTTAGACATAAAGGAGTCCAATGTGGGTGGATCATAGTTTTCATACCTCTATTAAATTCATTTCTCTCTCTCTTTTCCCTTGCCTTTCTCTTTTATGACATCTTTTTTTATTACAGAAATAAATAAATGTAAGCCATACCAACCGATTTTATAATAATTATATGGTTGAGATGTCAAGTTTAACTGAGAAGAGCGCATAGGGCTGGGCAGTATCTATGTTCTTGCATTTCCAGTCAAATTCCAAATGTATGACCCTATTTGTATCTGAATGCCTTCCTTGGGTTTGCCTTTCAATTAATCTTGCATTCACATTTAATTTATAATCTGAACTATTTTTCCCAACCAGGTTTGCCCCAGATCTTTCTAAGGCATGTCTTCAGGGTGAAAGAGTCTTTTAATTATGGTAGAGATTTGAACCCAAAAGGACAGAGACAAGGTCTTGCCTTTATAGTCAGTCAGAGAGTATGTGGCATGCTGTCTTCATCTCAAAGAGAATGTTAAATGCGTAGATTAGAGGTGCCATACCCACGCAGTGTAGAAGAGCCACATAGAGGAGGCAGCACAGGCAAAGGGCCTGAGGCAGGAAAGAGTTTAGCATACTTGAAGAAGTAAAGGAATATCTATTGTAGTTGCAGTCAGAACGAAACCGAACTTGGAAGAAAGGGAAGGCAATGCATACCACACAATTGATTGAAGCTCCTGGCAGATACCTTAAGGTCAGACCGAGAGGGGACAGCCCTGCAACACCACATTTTATGGCTTTATCTTATTCCCTATCTTACTGCTCTCATACCTTTATTAATTTTTCCTGGAGACATTTCCCTAAGTAAACCATTTATACCTGAATCCTTTGCTCACATTAAGGTTTTAGGAGACTAACAAGTCAAGTTTCCAGTCCACTGCATAGAAGTATATAAACAGTGAGGCGATACTGTTTTTGAGGCATTGCTATTAAATGTCAGAGTACATGGCATGATTAATGAATCTTAGACTTCTTAACAAGAAGTCCGTAGTGATCTGGCTAAAAGGCATAGAGTCATCCAATTTTATAGCTGAGAGAAGCACCTTTGAAATCACCTAATGCAAGCTTCTCATTTTACCAATAAACTGAGGCTCGAGCAATTTGGGAATTCCTTTCAAGAGCTTGTCAGAAAGGTCACATTTTAGGACACTGTAATCCCCTTTTTATGGAAGATAACCGAAGTAAGTAGTCATAAACTCAAAGATTTATGTATAGAAATTTTCATCTGACTATTATATATAATTTAAAAAAATTTGGAAGCCGTCTAAATGTCCAAAATATGAGAAAGGATAAATACATCACAGGATATGTGTTGGCACATTTTATTCATATAATAAAAACGTACTCTAAAAGAATATTTAAGAAATGTGACAAGCTTACATGTTTAAGTGGAAGAAAAGGATGTAAACAGGCACATTCATTAGAAGAAAAGAATGAAGGAAATACATCAAAATATTAATAGTGGTTATCTCTGGGTGGGTGATTTATATTTTCTTTTTATTCCATTATTCATTTTCAAAACGTTCCAGAGTAAGCATATATTAATTTTATCAACATTTATTTTTTTAAGAAAAGGAATGTAAATTGAGTCTTATAGAATTAAAACAGCATGTTCCAAGGTCAAACATACACATCGCTGCAGAGCTAGAAATCCAAGAATATTAATTCTTAATATTGGTCTCTCCTCTCTCATAATAAGTTGATTTTTTAAACTGGATCAGAGAAGTTCAAAAGTGAATTATTTGGCTCACTATTTTGTAGTAACTTCAGGGCATCAGCGGGCCTAGTGTTAAGGATCTCACCATCTTGTTCCTCCATTTCTGCCTCTTGTACCTCCTTTTGCTTTTACCTCTGTCTTGTTCCAGTCCCTTCCATCAATTTTCTTTACTGCTTTGTGCATCAGAATTCTTTAAGGGAAATATCGCTAGTGACTTTTCCACCTAAGACGTTACTTATGGTCATTTTGGAAAAGATGTAGAACTTGTCTTCTCTGAATGGTAGAATCAAAAGCCCACCTTAACTAAGCAAGCGCCTGTTGCTTTGCAGAAATGTGTAAGGAGGATTACTGTGCTCACATCTGCCAAAATATGTTTCAAAGTACTCCCTAGGAAGGAGGAGGAGATCTTTTCACAGGGCTTAAGAAGCTAATGGAAAGAAATGAAACCTTTTCAGATGTATTATGATCATTTTAACCAGGTTTGTACCTAACATTTGCATGTCTCAGAGTAAAAGTACAAATGGGGGCCCACTAGCTCACATCTTGATGCTTAAAGGTTATAAATCAAGATAAAAATCAAGATAAAAATCTCACATCTTGATGAATGCACCTTTTCAGTGACTTGGAAGGGCAGGTTTTGGTTTGTATTTAGAATTTTTATGACCATATGAGGAGAGTTAGCACACAGATTCACTTTGCCTTCTTTTCTAATTGCTGTTCTGTTGCCCACTGGGGAGGATCTCATACACACACACCATGGAAAACCAGGCCATGCGTTTAAGTCCATCCATACACCTCCAGGCTGGGGGCATTGACAGATCTATGGGTTTAACATGGAAAACATAATCTGCTTTTCAGAGGATCATCTGAGAGAGAAGACCTAGAAACATCTTGGAAGCTTGGGCTCTTTGGGAAAGGATATCTGGGATCCCAGGTATCCAGACCTTGGCCATGTCTATTCTAAGCCCTTTGAACTCGACCTATGATGCAATGTGGGCAGAATAGGGCCAGAATGAGTCCTCTCTTTTGTTGGGTCAAGGTTAGGCTGCTTTTCCCCAGGCTTACCAGTTGGCATATCAGGAAAATTGCCATCATCATTCAATAGCTGTGTCTGAGGCATGCCTCCACTTTTTATTTTTTAATTGAAATTTCTACGGAAGTGAGTATAGATTTACATGATGTTGGAAGTAATAATATAAGGAGATCCTGTGTGCACATTATGTAGTTTTTCCCAATGTTTAAAAACTATATAAAAATATTATAACCAGGATATTACGTTGGTACAAGGAAGTGATCTGAGGCAGATTTTCTGCATTGCTTGTTCTCCTTTGTGTGTGTGTGTGTTTTGTTTGATCTATTTGCTCAAATGTGGAGGTTCTATACCCTACCCACAACTGCAGTCATAAAAACAAGGTATTAAACAGGTCCATTATCATGAGTCACATTTCCTTTTAATAAAAAAAAGATGGTTCAGACAATTACACACAATGCTGCATGATGAAGTCCTTTTTGTTGAATTACCATTTTCTTTTTCTTTTTAGACATATATTGTTTACACATCAATTACTGAGCTTGAGGAAATTCATGTAGCATATCATCGCATAAAGTCATATGGTCCTAAATTTCACTTATACAATTAATTTCACCAACCTTAGAGTCTAGATGGAGTGTTGTCTGTGTGTTTGAACTCATTTTCTGTAGTATCTAATTATAATGAAACCTCTTTTTCTGACTTCTTTTCCTTTTCTTTGCCCTTAGGAACAGAAAATAACAAATTGTGAATTTGAATTGTGTTCAGTAAGAGCTGAGAAACAGAACATGAATAGAGTGCTTTCAGTCTTCTTTTATAGTTTCTTGAAAGCTGATGCTCTACTTTATGTAACAAGCATACTTAAACACATTGAATTAGTGACAATTTGTTTCACCACTGTGTAATTTTCTAAGGGACTACATCATTCTGCCATCCTATTGCTTTAGTCTATTTTAGCACAATTGGGAATAATTTATCAGTAATGACTAAACAGTAACAGTAATGATTAGTGGTTTAACTAGTAAGATAATAAAATAGAAAAATGTTTCATGGTATAGAAAAAAGTCACTAAGATATTATAGTGTATCATAGATGTATGTATGCAAGCTGTAACAAATCCTTATGGTAGTGGCAAGGAAGGCTAATTTAATCTCATTCTATTAAAAACAAGTAATTATTTTTTCAAAGAACCATAAGAGAAAATAAAATTCATGAAACATTTGTCTTTACAAATCGAAATACTAAAAAAATGTTAAAATTGGGCAAAATGGATCTAAATGTTACCTTGAAGGTAAATGAAAACATCATGTCAACTGATTTGCAGTGGCAGAATAGAGCATAAAGAACTTCACCTAGAAACTTGAGAGATAGGTATGTAACTAATGACTTGAATTTGAGTCTGAATTACAGTTTAAATTCTTTCAAATTCTTTTTGGAAAGACTTGAAAAACTTTGTGACCTGCTTGAGCAATTTTGAACTCTCATTGATAGATTATCACACGTTTCTACATTTTCAAATGATGTGATTTTTGGAATATTGTAAATATTGACATATCAAATAAAATGTTACATCATTGTTTTACTCTAGTCAATAGAATATATATGATGTGGTAATTTCATTCCTAATCTGTCTTTTGGACATAGGAAAAGTTTATCCCTTAACATTTGAAAACAAATAACAAATCCCTTAACATTTGAAAACAAATAATAGTTAACATTCTTTAACTATTATTTTCCTCCATTTTTCTAAAAACAATTTAGTCTTAATTTTTATGATTAAAGGTATTTTATTGATCATCCTTTTATAATTCTCCCCATTTTATATACATAAAAATATATGTAATTAAACTTATTTTAATAACAATTTCCCTTATCTCCAAGTGTTATTTTACTTCCTTCTGGATAGAGTAAATCTTAAAAAAAATACTATTAATTAATTGAAGCAGCATAAATATATTGCATATGTTCGCCAAAAATAAAATTAAATTTTTGTCATGGTGATTCTCTTAATGATTTGGATTCACTTAGGATTTATATTATCTTCATTAAAAGTATAGTGAAATATTTCTGGGTAGGAAAAGACTGAATTCATGCACTTTTCAAAATATGACTGGGGAATAATAAATACTTTCATCTGTTCATAGCATAACAGAAGCAGGGAAAGTAAGTAAAGCCTTGATGTGATCAGAGCTGTGCTTTCTAAGGTTGCTTAATAATTATATAATAAAGTGCCTGATGTTACCTCCTCAGTACCAGTCACCTTCTGTAGAGAAATAATACTTGTCCGTGGTTCAACTTATATTGTTGACATGGAGAACTACATAGAACAAACCAAAGTTTACAGTGTGAATACTGCATCATAGATATCATGAAAAAGTGACAGATGTCTTAAATTTAGGCTACTCTAATATTAATGGATCAAAAACATCACCTGATAAATGAACAATAAGCTTTTAATTTCACCTATAGTCTTATTTACAATTAATTTTATTTTCACATTATATTTTAATGGAATACTTTTTAATTTTAGCAAGTATTTCTTTAAAATTTACATAAAGAAATAATCAGTTATTATTGATAAAAATACATACTTAAATATTATTCATTCTCATTTAAATAAAATTTATTTTAATATTAAATGTTATTTTTTGAAAAGGTATAAATGCTTAAATCTTTACGTATTTCTTTACATTCTTGAATATACACATTGACATGAAATTTCAGAATTAAACATATTTTCTAGCATTTATTATTTATTAAGCAAATACCATAATCTGCTATGGTAGGCAGAATAAAGGCCCTAGTTCCTACAACATGTAGCAATGTCATTGTACATGGCAAAAGGGACTTTGTCAACGTGATAACAGGCCTCAACATGGTGGAATTACACTGGATTACATGTGGGCCCGTTTGAATTACATGAGTCATTAAAAGCAGCGAACTTCCCCAGTCATGGTCAGACATTGGTGTGACAGTGGAAAACGGATCAGAGAGAGGTGATGTAAGAACCACTGGACCTTTGAAGGTAGAGGAACGAGACCATAAACCCAGGAATGCAGGCAGCTTCTACAAATTGGAAAGGACAACAAAATGAATGGTCTCCCTAAGACCTCCAGGAAGGAACCCATCCTACCAAGGCCTTGATTTTCATTCTGTGAGACTCGTGGCATGTCCTTGACCTCCAGAACCATTAAGAAATGAAGTTGTGTTGTTTTAGGTCACTAGGTTCGTGATAATCTGTTATAGCATCAATAGAAAACTATTACATTCAATAGAGTACTTTGATTGAATAATAATATATATATTTATTTCATGTGTTATTCATTAAAACTCGTAAGTTTTGGGGGATCTTAAAAATATGTATGATAGAAACATTTTTTTGGACAAGTCTTCCATTTTAAAGTGCCACATTTCTTGGTGCTCAATAGTTTCTTCATAAAATTGTTTACTCTTCTTATTAACAGTGTAATAGATTTCTTTTACCAAATAAAAGATTATTAATATCATAATAACGTGTTGGGAAATAATATAATTCCATTAACAATAATAACAACAAAAATTAACGGCCTAACTTTTTCAGCATCTAGAAGAAATTGAAAGAATCTGAAAGAAACACTCTGGTATCTGAAAAAAATCAAATCAAGTTATGTATTAAAAAGTATAATATGCTTGCAGGTCATTTTAAATGCTTTGCATTTATAATGAAACTTCACTAGTTTGTTTCTAAGCAAATCTCACTGGAAAGAAGGGGTTGTGAAAACCACAGACTACAGCTTTGTTAACATTTTAGAAATGTAATCTTCTCTAACAGAGTTCTTACTGTCTCAATTATTGTCACTTATATTTTTACTGAAATCCAAAAGCTGTGTAATGAATGATCTAAATATAATATGAAAAAAATGAGAAAAACATTTAGTAACTATTATAGCTCTGTTTTATCTTTATATTCGTATGCAATTAATTACGCTAAAATTTATTATCTAAAATGACAACCATTTTATCATCTCAGAATCTCTGGGTCCTGCTAGGTGGGGTGCCTCTCTGTGCTCAAGGTCCCTTACGGGGTCACTGTCAGAATGCTGGCCGGTGTGGCAGTGCTACCTCAGGACTTGATGAGTTGAATTATTCACCTCCCGGCATGTGTTGTTGGCAGGCACCAGGTCCTGACCACAGACAGAAAATGACACCATGTACAGGGACTCACCTTGCCTGGTCACTAATTTTCACTATTGGGAAAGTATTTGATTTAGAATTAAATGCTTTTACATGCCCCCACCCCCAAATTCTCCTGGACCCCTGGGCTCAGGCCTCAGTTCTTCACTGTCGCTCATGGACCTCTTCACAGGGTTCTTCACAACCTGGCGGCTTCTCCCAGGTGATCATTCCAAAGAGACAGCGCAAGAAGGTACCTAAACTGAAAATCAGTCTTCATCATCTAGAAGTTCTATCTTCTGTTTTTTCTATTTATTCTGCAATATTCTATTTTTTTTTGAGGCGAGTCCTGAGTCTAGCCCACACTCAAAATGGGAGGTTCCACAGACTCATGCGTGCTATGAGGCAGTGTTACTGGGAGCCATCTAGAGGCTGCCTACCACAAAGCTCTTCAGATTGGTTGCTTTTCCTTAACTGTTAACTTTTAACCAAAAATGATATTTCTATTCAACTGGAATGTATTCATGGTTTCCTTTAGTGCTTTATGAGGAGTGGGGAGACTTTTTAAGAGTAAATGAGGAAAGGCCATGTACATGACCAATACAGAAATGCAGTCTCACTCAAAATCATGCTTACTGAAAGGAAGTATAGTAAAGGGCCTTCAAAAATCAATTGTTGCTGAAATGAAGTTCATGTGGTTTACAGTGAATTTAATGTAGCCTGTTCATTGCTTTCCTGGCTTTGCCATAACAAAGAAGCCCAGACTGGGTGATATAAACAACAAACATGTGAGGTCTCACAGTTCTGGACACTAGAAATCCAAGATCAAGGTGTCAGCAGGGTTGGCAACTTCTGAGGGCTCTGAGGCCTTATCTGTCCCCAGTCTCCCTTCTACCTGTGGTAGCCTCAGACATTCACATTCCTGGGCTTATAGATGGCGTTTTCTCTGTGTGTTCCCATCATCTTCTCTCCTGTATCTGACTCTGTGTCCAAATTTCCCCTTCTCATATGGACATGAGTCAGCCTATCCTAGTGACTTCACTTCAACTTGATTACCTTTGTAAAGAACTTATCTTGTAATAAGGGCATGGAATATCAATATATCTTTTCAGGGGACACATTCAACACATAACAATCTGTGTGACGTGTTTTTATTATTATCATTCAAGTTCTAGGAGATAAACCTGTTTCAAGCTGGCATGTCAGGCCTCACACTGCTCTGCGCGGACCCCAGATGGTCGCAATCTGTATTCTGCGGATGCTGCAGAGAAACAAGAGCCGAAAAAGATGGGAAAGGATGCACATTTCTTGAAGACACGCTACAAAACCAAACTCACTGTTCAAGATTTGGCAAACAAACTTTCTTATTACCTCTAATCCAAGAAACAGTTTGTGGTCACAGCCGCTCTGCCAATTCCAAGTGGACTGTGCTGTAAGTGTGGTTAAGAGTGAAGATGGCTCTCTTTTTTTTTCTTTTTTAAAGATTTTATTTTTATTTATTTTTTAGAGAGAGGAGAAGGGAGAGAGAAAGAGCAATGTATGGTTGCCTCTCACATGGCCCTCACTGGGGACCTGGCCCACAACCCAGGCATGTGCCCTGACTGGGAATCAAACCGGGACCCTCTGGTTCCCAGCCAGTGCTCAATCCACTGAGCTATACCAGCCAGGGCCGAAGATGGCTCTCTTTTAATCAAGAGAATCAAAAGTTGTGGTGGTATTCTTTTTTACGTAATGATGCCAAAACAAACTCTTCTATTAGAAACATGCTCAATTTGGTATTATTTATTAATTTTATGTTGCTTTAACAGATCGCTGACATACTCTTTTTATCAGGAAAATGACCATTTACATTCTCATTGTAAAATTAAAATATGAAATGTGTAATCATACAGAATAAAGTTGTCATGCTTAGTTTTGGCGGGTCCAAGTAAAATCTATATTTGTCTTTTAGAACTATTATAAAACTGTTTTAGTGTTTGGTAGTTGTTGTTACATTTTAAATTAAATGTAGGTGATTCATTTTGTTTCTACACTAAAACTGCACTGTTCCACATTTAGTGCCAGAAATTTTAAATAATCAACCCAACTCTATATAATATGTATAAATTCCTTAATCCTTTGAATAATTAACAAAATAACAGTAATAGCAATACCAAGAAAATAAAAAGGGCTAGGGTGACCACTTTTGTAGTTATATTAAATAGTTTGCTTCATTACAAAATTGATTTCCAACAATGATGCCTTAAAGTTTTAAATTAAATGTATTGGTATGTATTTGTTTTTATGATGCTATATTATATTTAAATTTGGATTTTTTAAAGAAATATGTCAAATATCTCTATAATACAACCGATTTTGATAAATTTTATGATATGTCCACAGGGTTATATAGTAAGAAATTGGCAAGATAGCTGTGAAAACAGTTCATTGGGGGTTGCATTTGTAAAAGATAAAAGAAGTACAGGGCAGGAAAATTCTTCAGAATGCAATAGAAAACCATAAAAGGGGGAAAGAAGCAGGGTTAAGCAGGGAGAATCTCCAGCCATTACACAGATTGGTCAGTTGGCAAAGCTAACTGGGAACTCCAATGCAAAGATTTGCCCTTAGGTCTGTGATCTAGATGAAATGGGAAGAAGCATGAGGTGATGCTAAGTATATTTAATGCCTTAAGATTGTATAATAGACTAAAATAATCTCAGTTAGATTTAGACGATATATCTATCTATCTATCTATCTATCTATCTATCTATCTATCTATCTATCTATCTATAGATTCCAACCACCACTGATCATATAAGTCCCTTAAGCAAAGTCCCAGAAAAGAGTTATATAAGATCTTTTTGAACAGTTTGCTAGAAAATTTACTCTTGTGTATTTACTTATAGGATCAAATATTTTTCTCTATAACTTAAAATAAAGGAATACATTTCACAACATAATAATTTATTTATTCTTTTTTTCCTTTTCTTCATTTTTCAACAAATATTTTAAGAATTGTTAAATTAGAAGTATACTTATATCTTTTAAAAATGAAGAAAAATTCCTGATTTTATGGAATTGACTTTGTAATAGGGTGAACAAAAATAAAACAACACTAATAATTGAAATCTATAGTGTGTTTGAGAGGTATACTTTATTTTCAGTACACTGAAACAAAGCAGGGGCTTGCAGTGTCAGTAGGCACAGGTGGTGATCCACATAATATGCCCCAGTCATTGGAAATTGTAAATGTTATTGCACCTGGCACAAACTTTGCAGATGTGATTAAGGACCCTAAAATAAGGAGACTATCCTGAGTATCTAGGTGGACTCTAAATGCATTCAAAAATATCCTCATGGAAATAAGGTGGCAGGAAGTTGGACACACAGAGAAGGCTCTGTGCAGATGGAGCAGAAACACTTTTGAAGATATTGACTTTGAAAATTGAAAGGGTGTGGCCACAAGTCAAGGAATGCTGGCAGCCACCAGAAGGTAAACTAGCAGGAAACAGATTCCCCACCAAAGTCTCCGGGAGTGAGAGCCTGCTCAAACCTTGATTTTGACCCAGTAAACCTATTTTGTAATTTTCCGACTTCCGAAAATAAGAGAATATATCTATCTTTCTAAACTACCTTGTTTGTGATCATTTGTTACAGCTGCCACAGGAGCCTACCACTTATTTGTCTGGGGAAGGATTCTCTGCAAAGGTGGTATTTGTATAAAGATTTGATGGTATGATGGGATTGAAGAATAGAGAGCTCAGAAGTTGGAGATAAGAGCAAATAGTGCAAGATTTTTTGAAAGATTTGTATTTCCTTCTTTAATTTGGACTTACATTCACAGGAAAATGACAGTTGGGCTGAGTCTTAAATAAAACAGTTTAAAATATTACAGGAAGAGGGAATAATATATGTAAAGGCTTAAAAGTATAAAAAATGTAAGAATACTCTAGGCTATTAAAGATTTAATACCTTTCTACATGCATCTATCAATTAGAAAGAGTTAAGAGCAAAAATATGTCCTTTGGTATATGATAATGTTAAGCTATAAAACATGTATACAGCCGTTCCTTTTTCAACTTGGAAGTCTACTACTTACATGGAAGAAAATGATCTATAACCTGTACCCAGATGATTAAATGATGTTCTTAAAAAGGTAAGGACTCTTCTTGGCAGGAAAGCTAGGAATTATTTCATCTGATTAGGAATCATATTGAGGCTGATATCTTACCACATGTTCAGCTGCATTATGATTCATTTTTGGGGGGTACTTGAAAAAAATTTGCAGCAGTTAAAGCTCTAAATTTAAGATTCATAATAGTTCAACAGAAGGTTAGACATACCTCTGTCTATCATATCTGTCTGCTTGTCTATCTACCTACCTACCTACCTAGTGGTTACAATTTTTCATCTCAGTGCTTAATTGAAGTTGAAATTCATTGTTGTTCAATGACTATTTTCTTGATATATATATATATGTATATACATGTATTCATATTTCAAGTTCTTTATGAGTGATATACATATGAATAATAATACAATATTTATAAAGGTCTAATATAGACCAAGCATTCTTCTAAGAACATCAAATGTATAATTTATTATCTGGCAATGAATGCTATTTTCATTTCACAGATGAGAACACTCTATATTTTATTTTCAGAATGGAAGCAGAATATTTAAAACATTTTTAACATTATTTGAAATGTCTCAATTTTAGTTTGTAATAATACAAACATTATAAAACAGGACATGGCTAAAACAAACCCAGGGGTGAGTTCTTATGAAGCCACTTTAGAGTGTCAAATGTGTTGGGAAGCATAAGTACAAGCCAAGGAGATGGAATCATTCTGAATATTAGAATATAATATGCCAAGAATCAAATGGAGTGATTGTCCACCTTACAGTTATCAACACAAGGTGAGATCACATACCAGCAGAGCCAAATAAGCTACCAAGACAGTAGACTCAGTAATGACATAGGCAATATAATTGAATTCCATTTGACCACAACTTGTTGGTGTGAGGTCTCCTTTGAATTGGCGACAAAAACATCTGAATCCCCAGATAAAATGTGTTAATTCCAATACGGACAAAGTTCTGCTTCCTCTGGAGTGCAAAATATTTGATATTATCTACCTTTCATCAAGTGGCTATATTTTTTCAGTTAGAGGGCTTTGTGTCAGTCTTGATTGCTGAAAAGCAAACCTTTTAGAAGTGAAAAAAAATGAGTCCTTGCTCTTGGATTTACTGTATAAACATCTATGCACACACTCTTTTTGTGGATCCATTGAGATGAGGTGACCACATCTCAGCAATGAGATGACCACCTCCAGTCACTTTTCCTCCTATACAAATTCGACAGACAAGTACACAATTCGAAGCACTGACCATTGCATCTCCCATCATACGGCACTTTAAGTCTGTGATGCTTCAGTTGTCCACTTTCGGCTAGCACCAGCCTTTTTCCAAATGTAACCTGTGAGTCAGGCCCAAGTTCTTTCCTCTATGATTTATCTGGACAGAACCCTTATCTTCATCTGCGGTAGGTATGAGTTGAAGAAGTCTTTGGTGTAATAGAAAAGATTGACAAGTTACCTGTTATACTGTTCATGCAGTGAACTTTGGCCTTCTAGACCAGTTTTGAACCAATCTCAAATACATCTTGAATTACTACTGTGCCCTCTTAACCATATTGTTTTGTGGATTTTATACTGCCCAGCTCAGGACAGGCTCCTTGAGTCTCACTGTCACTTGGTATCCCCAAATCATTGCCTTTTGTAGCTCTACACCTTGGGGTATGATCCTGGTCTGAATTTTTTAATAGTCAGAAACTAAACGCAATGACACGTGCCTTAAAGCTTGCGAAATCTACAAAAGTGGTCCTTTATAATTTAAGTTGGCAGTGAGATGTCCTTAGCTTATAATTTTCTCTTACAAGGCTTCCATTGAATTAATATATACTAGTCCATTTCAAACCCCATTGCTTTAAGTTGATACAGCTGCCACATTTCCCAACGTCTAACTTTCTACCTTAACTTCATTTCCATCAATCACAGGTTGTAATGCCATCATATGCCAAATGACATCACTGCCCACTAATCATGGTGCCCTAATATCCATCCAAACAGGGAAAATCAATCCCGATATCACATTCCAAGGGCCTGGTTTTGAATTTGGTTCTCCAGAAAGTAGACCAGCTTACACGCTATGTCTTCATAAGGAAGTATAATTTCAGAGTAAAAGTGAAGAACAAATGGATTAAGGCCTACAAGGCTTATAATGTATCTTCCCTCATTGCCCTTTTCAAAGAATCTTATAAGTGATTAGTTTATGCTTTTTTTTTCTAGACTTCAGTATATGCCCCTTGAAGGCAGGAGCCCTGTGTTGCTTACTGTTATTCCAAGCACCAAGCACAATGCCTGTGCTTGACTGTTTAATGAATATTTTTAAGCAAATAAATATTAGGGCCATGTTCAAAGTTGCAAATGAGTAGTATCCTAAAGCAGAATGTGTGCCCCCTTGTGTGGGAAGAGAACCGTGGTGTGGAGAGTGGAGGTCAAGGACAGATTCAGCTACAAAGGGAGTAGCTGTGATAGAGCCACGTTCCTATAACAGAGGGGTCGTGCAGAAATTGAGCCCTGGTGCTTATTGAATGCAAAAAAGTAAGAGTCAAAAATACTCCTGTGCCTTATTTCTTTCATTTCTCCACCAAAATAGAGAGTGGTGGGTAAGCTGTAGGTAGCAACTTGAAAGCTTGAGTGTTCCTAGGGAAGGATAAAAAAAACAATGGAATGAACTCATAAATTACTCTAGGAAGACGAGCTCCTGGAGCCGCTGGAGCCTTTTGTTGCTAAAAAAAATGTGCCAACGAAAGCTTGCGAGAGCTGAGTTGTCTTGCTGAGAACCAAACCACTCCATTTACCTTGCCTTGCCAGGGGAGCGCAGGCTGTTTGCAGCAGTCTCATTGGAGAAACAAACCACTTTACCCTTTTTAATGTTTCTGTGACTAAGAGCTGTTGCCACCAACGTCTCTGCAAACAGCACAAGTCACCAGGACCTTCCAGGGAGACCTGTGCTGTTGCTCCTGTGTTAGTGCCGTTGAAGGACTCCGGCTTAACTGCCATTCTCCTGTGGGATACTTCCTTTCTTCGTCGGACGTATCTTCTGGCTCACAGGATGGCTCCTTGGTGACACAGAGATGTTAAAATATAAGTTTGCCAGTATTTATTAAAGGGACACATCGCCTCAAAAGTCTAAGCAGAAAGACTGCTATTTATTGAGTAGGCTTTGAAGTGTCGTATTGCAGTGTAAAGGAAGCCACTTTCTCTGGCTGGCTATAGACCGACCTGGACAGAGAGACAAACTGCTTAGACCTTTAGTTTATGAACATTCCAGGACCTGCCCCCTTACTCTTTCACCCCTCTGAACTTCCACAAACTGAATTAGTGTTTTCTGACCTCCGATTTTCCCTTCTGCTCAGACCTTTCACCCCATCATACTCTATTCTTCCTCTTCTACAGAGTCTCCATTCTTTCAGGCATGGACCTGTTTCTTATTCATCATTGTGTTTTTCACACTTAATGTGGTGTTCACTAGGGTAATACAGGTGCTTAGTAAGTGCTTGTTGAGAAAATAAAGGAATATGTCTCATATCTGTAGAGACCTGATCACGTTTGCAAATGTAGTCAATATTATTTGTATTTCCCTCACCTTCAGAAGTTGTTTTCTGCAGGCCTCCTGCGAGTACCACCTGATGGAAGATTTTATTACTCTGGCTTTATTATTTTTGTCATTGGGATCTCTGTTCAAATGTATATTCCATTAGGAGATATAATACTTTCATCTACTGTTTTTCAAAAATTTTAACAGCAGAATCCTTTAGCCATTCTGGTTGAAATGAAAGCTAATTGCTCAAAGGAATTAAGCTTACAAACTCCGGCTCCCTCATGCTACTTTTCAACAAATTACATATATATAAATTGCACTTAAGAACAGGGACCATGCAAAGGAAATGTGGTGAAAAATTGCACATTGAGAATAGGGGCAAAATAGAAGCACAACTTTAAACTGGGTCATGTGTTGTCTTTTCTTCTCTTCCCAAGAATCTCTACACCAGGCAAAGTGTTTCAAAGATGAGCAAGCCTGAGGTTCAGAGGAACTCAGTAAACTCATTGCTGTATTTCTTTGGAGGAATGAAGTACAGCATCCGATTTATAACCATAAACTGTTCCAAAAGTTTATGGGTAACTTGAGAGTTTGAAATTCAAAATGCATTTTGCCTGGAGGAATAGTTTATCTGTCTTAGTTATATTCTTACACTGGCTCACAGAAACCAATTTATCTTCCTAAACGTCCGAAGTGGAGAGCGCTATGCACATAACACTATAGACCCTGAGCACAAGGCAAACAATTTACGCACTTCCAATGAAACTAGGTCTCTCCCTCTTCCCCCACCTCTCTCCTCACTCACTGTCAGGGAGAATCACCACCTTGGTGCCGAGGGTCTGGCACCATGGGGCAGGGATATAGGGGACAGTTCTAAGACCATGAAAAGACTCTAGTGGAAATGCTGAGCAATGACGGGGAGACTCCAGGCTGGTAGAGAAGGAGCAGTGAGGATCATAACCTCATTCCCAAAATTCTTCCAACTCTTCCTGCCTGGTCAGGTTGTATTATTATTTTCTTCTTAGTGATTACTTTATGAGTGGCTAACTTCACTTTCCTGTCAACTTTGGAAGTGTTTCTCATGGACCGACTAAAATTCTAAAATTAAGTCAAAGTAGAAATAAAGTAGCATAATCTCTGTCTCTCCCTCTTCCTCTCCCTCTCCCCTCCCTCCATTTCCCTCTCCCTCTCTGTTTTATAGCATTTCAGGTTATCTTAAACATATTTTTATAAGACGTGAAATAGAATTTGGAATTATGGAGTGAAGGAAGAGATAAGGTGTAATGAATATTTGTCCAATACCCATGAAGATAAACATTCAGCATACATTGGATGTCCTGAGTAGGAGCTAGTGTGGTGTGTCCGGGAGGGCGAGTCCTCGGGTGGAGCTGAAAGACAGCAGTGGAAAATGCATGGAGATGCTGTGTATCTCCTTTTCCCACTTTTCTTGCCTCTGACCGCCAGCCCAGGCTCATGGTCATGAGCTCTTCTTATAAGTGTGACGAAGAGGTAAGAGCAGAAGTTGCAGGAGAGAACTCTCGCTGGAAGAGGGGAGATAGATGACTCCAGGCATTTTCTTGCAGAAAAAGTAAGCTGAGATAATGGAAAAGATGCTGTTGGGGGAGGGAAGCAGATTTTCCAGAAGGCACTGGTCACTCTTGGTTGATTATTTGTGTGTAATGGACAGCTAAGTCACCTAAGCGAAAGGACTGCCTGGATATATCCTAAAGGCAGCAATGGCCTACTTCATTAAATGTAACATAATGTTCTTGGAGGAGTCTGTCAAAATAGAAAAGTAATTGCTAGTCTTATTATCTTAAGTTGCATATGCCATGACCTAGAAGTCAGTATGTTATAAGAAGTGCTGTTTTTTTTTAAAGAAGTGAATATAATTTCCTGGAAAATTAACATAAGTAAAGTGAATTAATTATCCACCAGAGTAAAAACAAACATTCTTCATTTTTTAAACAATATATTTGCAAGAAAAAGACAAACTATTTCACATTTTCATGAACTGGATTTATCTGTAATAAGATAAGCTTCTTATTTTACTCTGAGTATTCATTATACAGGGACAATGAGAGCACAGAAGTAAAGAAGTCAATCTATCTAAAAATAATACAGATTTATCTATAATTTTTTCAATTAAAACAACATTTATTGCACATAAAATATTGTGCTTTTTGAAAGTTGTGTATCATACTTTTTAAAAAAATAAAGACATTGCAACAGAATATAAGTTCACAGGTCGTTTAAGTAATAAATGTTCCTGCAATCTTGATGCTTACAGGAATAAAGTCAAATCATTTTAAATCAATTATTTGGCATTTTTGTAAAATGCATCCTTTTCATATAATATTGCAACTTACGTAGCGAAAATCCACAAATATGTATTCTGATCCCCGTGACTTTTATGCTTTGAAATCTTACTTGCTTGATGCATTATTATTAAATAGTTGAAACAAATGCATTAGTCTGTTAGCATTATGGTAGAGGTGGTAGGTCAGCTGCCAGTCACTGGCTGTTAAGTACAAGAAGGGGTGTTGTTAGGACACGTATTATGAGAGGAGGTTTGCCGATTTGTAAATCAAAACGCCCCCCTCCCTCAATAAGGTTAAAATAAAAGGTGTAGGAACATGTGACAGTTTAAGCAGTGTCTTGACAATAACTCGAATTAAAGTTGCCACTGCTTTGACCTGATAAGACAGAAAACAATACTGCTGCTACTTTTTGTCTACCTGAGGATGCTAAGCAGCTGATGATACATAATATCTTTTGACAGCCACGTTAATTATAACCTAGCTGAATGTATTTCTTTGGGGTAGAATTTTTTAAACAAAAGAAGAAGAAATTGTAGTGAAAGCTGTCAGAATATTTCTGAATATTGCTAAGGACTGTGTCTAATAGCTAAAAAATGTTAATTTTCTAGAGATTCTTTACACTTTATTTTTATAATGTGCTCAACATATTTTCCAGTTCCGTGAGTGCATTTGCATATAGACATCGAAGATACCAAAATAGGCCAAAACAATGGTCAGTTTTTGCCAAAAGAAACATTTCAATGTTAATTGCTTCTTGATTTGGCAAAGTGAAAACAAATGCCATCTTTGTATAAGTTAATAAGTTTAGAATTCCTCCATTCTGGCTTTGTCATAATAGTGCCATGTTGGAATGACTGAATTTTGTAGTTTAATGAGCAAAGAGCACACAGTGTAATTTCATTATAATATCAAACTATGTCATGGTTCTGTAATGCTATTTGAAGAATTTTGAATATTGCCTACCTGGCCCCCAATACTAATATATACATTAAGTACCATAAGCCATGTCTAAATAGTATTGTTCAGAATATAGAAATTTAAAACTACTGAGTATATTAGAGACAAATTATATATATGGCTACCGTGATCATCATTTTTTTCTTATGAATATATTTTAACTAGAGATAATTTCTGTGAAACTGTTGAACCACCTAGATTTCCAATTTCTGAGTCAAGTCTAAGCCTTCTAGCCAAAATGAAAGTTAGTGACTATTCTGTTTTTAATTCTAAAAGTTTTATTTATAGCTGTAGGGAGTTTAAACAAAGTTTTAGTAGTAGCTATTCTCTAATTGTTTTCCATTAATCATAAAAATAAAGAATGGGTTGGATAGTATGGTGTCTACCCGAGGGGAAGAGGGGAGGGTCAAGAGGGTAAAGGGGGTCAAATACGTGATGATCAAAGGAGATTTGACTTTGGGTGGTGAACACACAATTCACTATGCAGATGATGCATTATAGAAAATTGTATGCTTGAAATTTATATAATAGCATCAATCCATGTTACCCCAATAAATGTAATTAAAAATTAAGGAGTGCCTTTTTTTGCAGCTGTGGCTGTGAAACTGGGGAGGTCCCCGCTGGGTTGGGCATATCGGATCTCACCCTCCCAGCCCTTCGACCCTCAATAAAATGGTTTGACCCCTCAAAAAAATTAAAGAGTGAGTTGGAGTATATATGATTTTACTGGATTCTCTATGGGTCTGGTGTGAACTGATTTCAGCTGATTGGTTCAAAGTGGAAATCAAAATGGAATATGCATTCACTACCTATTGTGTGTATGTTCCAAGCTTGGTAATGTGATACAAGGGACTGAATTGTGTCTCCTTTTGAAATGTGTTCACTGAAGCTTGAATTCTCAATGTGACTATATTTGGAAATAGGGATTTTAGGAGGTAATTATGGCCAGGATTGGAGTTCTAATGTGACAGAATCTGTGTCCTTATTAAACAGAGGAAGGCAGAGGGAGACCTCTCTCTACACCATATGAGGACCCAGCTAAAATGTGGCCATCTGCAGGCCAAAAAGGGGGCTCTCACCAGAGCCTAACCATATGGTACTCTGACCTCAAATTTTCAGCCTGCAGAAATGTGAGAAAATAAAATTCTGCTGTTCATACAGGCTATGGTATTTTGTTATAATAGCCCACAGTAATGAATATACATGGGGAATAAACAAATAGCCCCCTGCTCTCTAGGATCATATCATTAAGAGGAAGTTATATAAAGTAGTTTAGAAAATTCTAACTTTCTCTACTAATCTGTTACTTGAGCATTAGCATTTTATAATCAAGTAACATGTATACAGTAATTAAAATAGCCATATAAGCCCAAATGTGTCTATGATGTGTTGCAAAGAGAATCTTGGACACAAAGTCAACATTTTCTATTTAAATCTTTTCTCCATACTCACTACTACTACAAGAATAAGATCGGGTTGCTTAAATATCTTGAACCTCTTTTACACTTACTGAAAGATTATTATAATTCTTGCTACATCAAACCTACATTTCAGTGAAGCTAACTCTCAATGACTTAGTACTTGCAGAATTTCTTATTTTTAATTTTAAAGTCCTTATAGTAGGGAGAATTCTAATTTGTTCTTCCAAGTGACCCATCCCTGAAATACATTCTCTGAGTAATCCTCAGGACTAAGAGTATGATGCAGTTTCTTCTGAGATTAGATTATACCATGTGGTACAACTGTAAGAAAGGGAGATTATCCATGGAGTACTAACCGAATGATCCCTGTAAAAGCTGAGTTTTCTCGAGCTCTTGGTAGAAGAAGTCAGCGGTTTGAAGTATACAAAGGGTTTAGTGTTTTGAAGACAGAGGTGTTCATATAGAAAGAAAACAGGAAGTCAGTCCTGCAACCACTAGAAAGTTAATTCTGGCAACAGCAAGAATAAAGTTGGAAGTGAACTTTCCCCCAGGGTCTTGAGATAAGAGCTCAGTCTGAGCTACATTTTTATTTCAGTCTTGTGGTACAATGAAGAGAGAACCCATGCCAGGCATGACTCTGACTTATGGAACTATGGTGTAATAAGTGGGTGTTGTTTTAAGAGTTTATGATAACTTTTTATATGGTAATATAAATCTGATGCACCCTTACATAAGTAAAGGCGGATCCTATTATTGCTGGAAAAAATGCAATATAGTTCTTTTGTAGTGAATGTGAAAGTTAATTAAAAATAGGGAAATTATGGGAGGACCTCATGGAGAAGGTGGCATATAAGCCACTTACTTTTAAGTATGGTTTATATCTACTCGTCTAGTTAGCTAGGCAGAAACAAATTTTCGGTGGGGGGAATATTGTGAGCCTCTCAGAGAGTCAACGGATGATGCGAAACTTGATTTACAGAAAAAAAATTAAGGCTGAGAAAAAAGCTGATAGAGACTATTTCTGGCTAAATTTAGGGGAGTGTACATTGATATACTTAAATGTTCATTTAAAAAAAATCAAACTTTATTAGTTAAAAAAATGTAGAGGTATGGGGGACAAAGAAGGAAAATATTGTGATAGTACAATTCACATCATCTTGGCAATTAATTAGATTGGGTGACTGGGAAAGAATTGATGATGAATACTCATTGCATCTACTCCTCCTCTCTGTCCTTCTGTATCTGGTATGTTTTGCTGACCATTATAGAAAAAGGAATGTCAGGTAGAATATAAGTATATAGTCAAGGAAGGCTAACTGCTGTTTAAAAAATCACAAACTCTCAGTAGGTAATGCTAACAAAGTTTATTTTGCACTCATATATCAAAACAATGCTGGTGTTTTGTAGGTGACTCTACATGCTATAGTTCAAGGATACACGTTCTTTTCATCTTGAAGCTACTTCATCCCTCAGGGTCTTAGAGATGCCTGATGGTTTCTTTGCATCTAGTTCACAGTGTGAGACAGTGAGAGGGCTGGGAATTGAGTGGGGATTTTTAAATAGGCTGAACTTAGAGGTTTATATTTTTTCACTCATATCCCATTGGGCAGGATTTAGTCACTTGGCCCAACTGCAACTAAGGCTATGAGATGCAAATTAGGCTATGAAATGGAATCTTCTTGTTTCCAAGTGGAATAAGAAAACAAGTTTGGCAAAGTAACAAAAATTCCACAAAAAGAAGAGTTTGTAGAAATAGTAGTTATAGTTTGAAAATGCTGCTAATAAGTGGTCTATCGTAGTATAACTAGGAGTAGCGAAGAAGTGGAAATATGGTCCTGGAACTATGGAAACAGAAATCATAATTAAATAGTACAACAGATTTTGTTTGTCACTGCCCATTTAGTAAAATTATAATAAGTATTTGAAATTTTGTCTGATTTTTAAATAGTATAAAATGTAAAATGAATGGAAGGAAATCTAAAAATTTCTGAAAAGGGCAGCAATGTAGTTTTTCCTTAAAATACTTTTACATTTAATGGCAGTTTCAGCTCTACTGCACAATCATTTTAAAAGTATAGAGGTTAAAAATTAACCTTTAACATGGTTTTGGGATGGTCAGATTCTCACGTAAACAATTTTCCATGTGCTTTGTCTTGTATATAATATTTTATTTGCAGTTGACTTTTCTGCGCCTCTAATTATAGCTAAAACATGTCAGGATATATAGTTACCAATTGAAGCAATTTAATTAACATTCCTAATCAGCTAACTAAAACAAACGAATCAAACACTTATAGTACATTGCATTGCTTCATAAAATAAAAATACAAAAGACGTTAATTTTATCTAAAATAGTTGAGGAACAAGCCCCATTCTATATCTAGAATCTCTATTGGTTAGTGGGTAAGTTTCAGGGTTATACAGAACCACAAAATACCCTGAATAGCCACAGTCTTGGCTAAGACCATAGCCACAGCAGTCTTGAGAAAGAACAAAGTAGGAGAAATCATACTACCTGGTATCAAGCAATACTACAAGACCATAGTAATCAAAACAGCATGGTGTTGGCATATGAAAAGACATATAGATGAGTAGAACAGAATAGAGGACCCAGAAATAAACCTGTGACTTTACAGTCAATTGATATTTGACAAAGGAGGCAAGAACACACAATGGGGGAAAGACCGTCTATTCAACAAATGATGTTGAGAAAATTGGGCAGATACATGCATAAAAATAAAACCAGACCAGTTTCTTCTACCAGAATAAACTTAAAAAGGATTAAAGACTTAGATGTAAGACTTGAAACCATAAAAATTGTGGAAGAAAACATAGGCAGTAAAATCTCATACATTTGTTGTAGCAAAGTTTTTTTCTCATATATAGCATTGGGCAGAGGAAATAAAAGAAAAAAAATAAACAAATGGGACTACGTCAAACTAAAAAGTTTTTTGCACAGCAAAGGGAACATCAACAAAATGAAAAGACAATCCACTGAGTAGAAGAACATATTCTCCAGTGACTCATCTGATAAGTCATTCATATCCAAAATTTGTAAAGAACATATACAAACCACACCAAAAAAAAAAAAAAAAACAACCAAAAAATAAAGGACTTGAATAGACACTTCTACATGAGCATATACAAATGGCCAATAGACATATTAAATGATACTCAATATCACTAATTACCAGAGAAATGCAAATTAAAGCCATAATGAGATACCACCTCACACCTGTCAGAATGACTACTATCAATAAATCAACGAGCAACAAGTGTTGGCCAGGATGTGGAGAAAAAGAAACTCTCATGCATCATTGGTAAGAATGTAGACTGGTGAAGTCCCTGTGAAAAAAAGTATGGTGATGCCTCAAAATATTAAAAATGGAAGTGCCTTATGTCCTAGTGATTCCACTGCTTAGAATATATCTGAAGAAATGCAAAACAGCAGTCAGGAAAAAAATATGCACCTCTATGTTCATTGTAGAATTATTTATAAGTGCAATAGCCAAGATCAGGAAACAACTCAAGTACCCAACAGTAGATGAGTGGATAAAAAAAGCTGTGACACATTTATACAATGGAATATTATTTGGCTGTAAAAGAGAAGAAATTCTTACCTTTGGCGACAGCATGGATGGACCTGGAGAATATTAAGCTAAGTGAAATAAGCCAGTAAGAGAAAGACAAATGCCATATGATTTCACTTACATGTGGAATGTAATGAATAAAATAAAGTAACAAGCAGAGAGAATCAGACTTGTAGATACAGAGAACAGACTGACAGCTGTCAGTGGGGAAGAATGTAGGGGGGCTGAATGAAAAAGGTGAAGGGATTACGCAAAACATAAACAAGACTTATAGACACAGATAACAGCGTGGTGGTTACCAGAGGGAAGGAGGACTGAGTTGGTAGAAGAAGGTAAAGGAGGATGGATGGTGATGGAAGGAGACTTCACTTTGGGTTGTGAGCACACGATATAATATACAGATGAGTGATAGAATTGTGCACTTGAAACCCATTTCATTTTATTAACACATGTCACTCTAATACATTCAATAAAAATAACTAAAATAAAATAAATTCTCACCCATCCTCAACCTCCTCAGTGAATGTTCCTTTTTCATTTCGCACTGAAAGATGGCCCTTCCTGGAGGTGCTCTCAAGTGGTAGTGTGCTCCTCTTGTACCATTTCGTTTAGCCACTTCCAGGTCTCTGCTGCACCGCCCTCTCTGCGCATGCCACCGGCCTATGCTTGCAGTCGGGAGTCCTGGGTGTGATCATCCACACATCAGTTTCCACGGAACCCCTCTTCACCTCCAGCTCCTTGAAAATCGAGCTACCATCTGTCAACATATAAAATTATTATAATATTACTGACTCTGTATTACCAACTAGTTTTTTTCTTTGTAGTGTTTAGTATCATCTTACATAGCATGTGTTTACTTGTAAATTTATTTACTTCTGTCATTTTTCACTAGCATGTAAGCACAGTGAGAACTTACATGCCTTATTTACTGATATATATGATATACATATTAAACGTGTATATGTATATATATTAATTTTTATAAGAGTACTTAGTATAAAATAGATACTCAATAGTATTATTTGGATAAAAAATTAAAAACTTAGGGTTACCAGTTTGATTCCCAGTGGGGGCACATGCCTGGTTTGAGGGCCAGGTCCCCAGTGAGAGGTGTGTGAGAGGCAGCCATACATTGCTGGTTCTCTCCATCTCTTTCTCCCTCCATTTCCCTCTATGAAAATAAATAAAATATTTTAAAAAATAATCGACAAATTAAGGAATGAAAAGTTTTACCACATGTGATTTTCAATGCTAACATTCCATTTAACATGAGTCATTATGGGCATTTTTCTGGCTTGTTTTATGAAAATTAAGTAAACCTTCTCTTATAGAGTAAGAAGTACTATTTTCCTCCATTTCCCTTTGCATCGTTGTCTTAACTTTTTAATAATTAAAGAATTCTACAAAGGGGGTGGAGTAAGCACATCTGTAATAATGTCAACAATAAAAATAAAGAACACCTACTAAAACAAGAATTATAAATGATTGGGTATGTTCGTTTATTTGAGCAGACTTGTGTTATTGTTTTTCAGGAAAAAAAAATGACCAGTGTATGTTGGATCACGACAAAAAATAGCAAAGAAAACACAGATAATGCATACAGTTTTTTCATGCAATTTTTTTTTTCTGGGGCAGTAGGAGAATCTTTGCCCAGAAGTCAATACTTGGAATGTGTTTAAATCATTATATTTGAGTGACTGCTACCTGCAAATGCACAGAACAATGGGTCTGCCAAATGTAATCATGAGAGGAAAGTAGATTTTTTCCCACTGGCATTATTCCACAATAAAATTTAGTAGCATGACAGATCAGTAGATATAAGTGCTCTGTCAAGCCTTAACATACTGCCCAGGCATTACAAAATCGCATCTGTCCCCGGTTAGGCAATTGAAACTGTAGGAATATTTCTAAGAGGCATCTGCCTTGTCTATCAGAAGCCACTGCCCTTGGACATCCTGATGTAGGCAGCACCTTTTTGTATTGTTATACTTTACTCCTGGCAAATAAAATGATTGATCTGTGAATGTCTTAGTTTCTTTTCCATTTAAAGAAATATGCTGTAAGTGCTGGAAAAATAAAAATGAACGCTGCAAGGGAAAGTGAGCAAGTCCTGGAAATTGTCAGAAGGGTTGCTCTCAACCAGCAACTCATATGTTGAAACAAATATAGGAAAAATAATTAACTTCCGTAGCCATGTTATCTCATTATCGTGTAGCGTGATCTTCAGTGACTATTCTTTATACACATGAATGGGAAGAAAATGTGAGGTTAAAGACAGCTTTGTGACGTCAAAATGCTCAGTAATTTGGATGGAAACACTGAATGTCCTGGTTGGCGAAGACATTGAAGACGTGAAGCCAGACTGAGATTACCTATCAGTTTCTCTTTGCTCCTGGTGTCTGATTTTGATGTAATTATGAAAAGGCAATGGCTCTCTTTTTAAATTATTATTCATCCAGAACCATTCATTTCTAGAAAGCATTTCCTGAAATCCTAGTACATACTAGGCTCTGTGCTGGGAACCGGACCTTTAAGGATAAATAGAGTGTGACCTCTAACTTTGGCCACTTATATTATGCAGGAGATACTGACATACAAACCCAAAATCACACCAAAACCTCAAGAACCAACGGAATCATGAAATTGTGATTTATTATACTCCTTCCATCATGAATGAGTCCACTAATAGAAAAAAAAAATCATCAGGCACTTGATAGATTTTTTGCATTGCAGAATAATGAATTTATTATTTAGGCATCTAAACCAAAACAAAAAAAAGTGCAAATCAGAAAACATTCTTTGCAATTGTGTGTCAACTAATTGAGTAGCTATTTAATTAATCTGATTCCTAAGGACTTCTGTAATCCTGCTAAACATATTTTGTAAAACAATTTAGTGAATGGTTTGTGCTTCCCTTTCTTTATTTCAAAATGAGGATAGTAATAGCTCCCACAGGTTTTTCTAGACTTCTCAAATGACATAGTAAATTTGAAACTCTTTGGAGGCTGGCGATAGCAAAATGTTCCCCTTCAATTCAGGAGACCTCCCTCTGTGCCACAGCTGGCTCTTCCTGAGTAGCTCAGTCTCCAAGGACCCATCAAACAAAGAATTTGGTTGATAATCACTAAGGTCACTTTTTAAAATTTACCAGCTTTCTAAATTTAAGATGTACTCACTATAAAATACAAGTAATTATGAGAATGCAGGGCATCTGTATTGTCAGCAACTGTTTTATTTTGAAAGCAAGTGTTTTAAAGTGTAGTGTCTCAGGCCAAGTGTAATGAATTGGTCTACTGGTGTTTCCAGGTTTTCTTCGCATGTTTCCTCAGAAACTCCAGTCTTTAAGAACTCAAACCAGCCTGTTTCCAGTTTCAAAACAATGTATTAGCGATTTCTCCAAACAACCACAAAGCTGCTGTTCCCTCCCATAGACTATCCATCCGTGAGCGTTACAGATCTGCAGGACTTGGGAAGAACAGAACAGAGTTAAGTTCCCTGTCTTTCCTTAAAGTCTGATCTCCAGACGGCAGTGCTTCCAGGAACGGCGGTGCACTGTCAGCTCATCTGTGTTTGCCGCCACCTCGTTCCCGGAGGAGCATCTGTGGGTTTTTGGAGAGAATGCTGTACTTCTGGGAATGGCGCCCAGAACAGGCACATTCTGTGTCGTTTTAGAAAGCTGGAGAGGGGACAATAAAATCTTCATTTGCAGCCCTCTTTTATGTCCAGTCATCAGCCCTGCATGGTCCCATTGTGGCCAACAGCTACCATATTCATTTAGTCTTATTTGTGGACTGTTTTAACAGATTTTTCCTGTGAGGTGAGTGTGGAATTTCTGTAGTTCTTCCTCCTTCCAGCACACCCGCACCGTGTTTTCCTTTTACTCACAAAAAGGTAACACCAGCAATACAAGTGACTGAAGTCATGACTGACATACATAAGCAAGATATATAAATCAAGTAAAATTATGATATCGCCTCAGCTCAAGGAGCACTTACAATTATTAGAATTTCACAGTTAACTTGTACACTTGATAAAAGTATTGGCATTACGTAATGCAAACATTATTCTAATAATTACCGTATTTTTCGGACTATAAGATGCACTGGACCATAAGATGCACCTAAATTTTAGAGGAGGAAAATAGGAAAAACATTTTTGAAGCAAAAAATGTGGTAAAATATTTTACCTGCTCCTGCCTCCTGTGACCCCGCTCCACTGCCTCCCCCGTCCCCCACAGCAAGCCAGGGAAGCTACATTTGGACTATAAGACACACCCCCATTTTCCTCCCAAATGGGGCGGGGGGAGTGTGTTATATAGTCCAAAAAATACGGTAGGTATTTCTTTTAATGTGAACTGAAATGATATAACTAACACACCAAGCATAAGGTGTAATAAATGTTTCCATGCTTTATGACACAACTAATGCAAATCACGACAAAGGAATCTTTATTACTACAACCAGGGGAATTACGGACGTGGTGCTCAGAGAGTCCAGAAAAAATGAAGCTTTTACAATGAAATGCTTTTCCATTATTATTTGCAAGTTTGGACAGTTGGACGATATGTCAGGGGCGTGGTTTTCATATGCTGAAGTGACGAGTATAGTATTCAGTTTTTATCATCAAGCTTTCAGGACCCCATTTGTAGAAGTTAATATTAAGCCTGCCAATTACATGTAAATACTATAAGTGTGAGTTGAAATTGATTTTGTGCTCTGTTTTTGCATAACAATATGCGTATTTCTGTGTTGAGAATGCTAATGCATTAAAAGTGAAAGTTATTTAAATATGACGTGAAGAGTCAAAAGGTAACATGATTAAAGTTCTCAAAACAGCATCAGGCACATAGTACAAATATTAAATTATAGCTATCACTACTAGCATTGTTATTCATATTGTTAGGTTTGATTTTAATGAAGTTTGCTTATATCTTTGGAGAGATACGCTAATTAATAACCTCAATTTTTTGTTAGTGTTGTAGAAGTAATAGCTGTAACATAAATATTGAAAATATTATGGAAAAAGTATTTCAAATGTATGTTTTCATGAAACTGTAAACAAGAACAAAGTATTTCTATGGGCCTGGATGCTTCCAAATTCTCATGTGACACTCTCTAACCCCCAGTATCATTGTGAAACTTCCAAGCAATAAAGCAAAGGGGGAAGATGTTCAAGTATTTTAGAAACTTGTTAACATTCTGATTGGAAAAGCTGTTAAAACTTTAGAATACGTACTTGTCATGTTTTGTTTTGTTTTTTAAAGCTTATATTTGCTAGAGTAATTTCCAAATGAACTTATCACATCTGATGCCAAAAAACTTTAAATAATAAGCAGGGACAATACAAGCAAAAGAAGTGGAAAGATGCTTCTGTCAAACAAAATAGTTCATTGTAAAACCACAGATATCGCTAAAAACTTAAAGCAGCAAATATCATCGTGGCTCTACTAAAAATCGACTCTAAAGAGATAATCGTCTGCTAGTGTTGTAGAAATAATAGCTGTAAAATAAACATTGAAAATACTATGGGAATATTATTTTCCCACAGTATTGTTGTGATTTTAGTTGGTATTTGGTGTGTGTGTGTGTGTGTGTGTTTTTTAAAGATTTTATTTTTATTTATTTTTTAGAGAGAGGGGAAGGGAGGGAGAAAGAGAGGGAGAGAAACAGCAATGTATGGTTGCCTCTCACATGGCCCTCACTAGGGACCTGGCCTGCAACCCAGGCATGTGCCCTGACTGGGAATCGAACCGGGACCACTTGGTTCCCAGACCGTGCTCAATCCACTGAGCTACACCAGCCAGGGCCGGTGTTTTTTTTTTTTTTTTTTTTTTTTTAATGAGCTAAATACTGGGGCTATGGAGACCTTTTGTTCTGCCAGTCTCTGCTAACTAGTACAATTGGGCATCCATGAAGTGAAAAAACATATCAATCATTGTAAAGAGAGGCTGCTGAACTCTTGAAATGTTTTCTAATATCTGTGTACATTCAGGAAATGACAATAGATAAGGATGACTTCGTACTGAAATCTGTTTTACGCTGAAAGCCTTCCCTTTTCGATTGAGGCAACAGAACAATCTTAGCGTTGCTTTTTTGCCGTTAAAACCTTTAACGTAGTATCATATGCATAATACATACTGCCTTTGCATAACTACCAGCTCAATGTACAGCCTTACTCTATTCTTATAAAACCCGCTTATGTCAGTGGTCCACAAAGCAGACAGAACTTACGGATGGCAGTGTTGGAGATCCAATCGTCCGGACTTCACGTTGCTGTGTTAGATGGTGAAGACATTGACAAAGGACAACAAAAGGATAAGGTCTTCACATACGATTTCCCAAACTGGACACCACTGTTGTTCAGCTAAAACGAGCTTTTGTTCCCTGCTGTTGAAAACATCATTGGATTACTTGACGCATTCAAAGAAGAACAGAATTGGGAGAACACCTCAGATGACCTTTTATAACAAACGTTTCTTATTCAAAGTCACGTATCTATTTTGATTAATAACAAATTCTCAAAAGTTATCACAAAAAAAACCTAAATAAATTTTCCAGTTTCCAAATATGTATATTTTTCAGTTGAGATTCTCAGAATTGGTTAATATAAAAAGCAATGAGGTTGTCCTATCAAATTAAGCTTCATCTTAATTTTTAATTAAGTTTTAAGGATCCAAAACTTAATTATTGGGCAATAAAATATTTTCACCTTACTTTTTCAAAAATTAATTTTCAGCGTATAATTTTAATTTTAATATGCTGATTAAATCCATGGTTATTTTTGTAGAATTAACTTTTTAAACACTCAAGTTTTAATATAATGTTACTATTACAATGATGATAAAAATATACTTAATGCACTTGAGGCAAAATATGTTATCAAAATATTAAGTAAATAACAGTGTAGCTGGTAAACAAATAAAGCAAAGAAATAGAGATTGTATATACGTGACTTGATTGTGAGAACTACTATCTTAACTAAAAAAATCTTTATTAGATATAAAAGGATAAACTATTCTTAATTTTTAATTCATTTGAAGATTTGACTGAGTGTCCATGGTGAAAAATTTAGTAGAGTACCTATTAAGTAGGTAAAGAATCTGACTGTCTAATTTTATACAATTTCACTCAAATATTTATCATCAGACAAAATATTTTATGAGAATGATCAGTTTTCTAATTCAAATTTTAAATCATGTGATTCTTTGATTCTCATCTATTAAGAATGTTTTAAATTTAAAAAATCTGCAAAGTAATTATTTATATTTCAGTTGATGTAATAAATCTATTATTGTTGATAATTAAAATATTGTAATACTTTGTTGCAAAAACATTTCATGAATAATCCTCATGCCATTTGGGCGTAGGTATGGTTGTATTCTCTAGAAGGAAAAAATATATATTAATAGACCTGACAAGATTTCCTTATAGATTTAGAAATATTCCAAGTTTTTGGAAACAGTTGTTTAAAGGATTTGAGATTAAGACAAGTGACTGTTGTCACATGTAGTTACTGGACAGATATCATCAGCCAGCCTACACACTCAACCTACATACCGTACTTGGCATCGAATGTCAGGCAAGGTTGTGATGGTACAAGGGACATTCTGGAGCATAGCTGTTTCTTGGCATTGCAAATCAATTACTTCTGGGGGAAGAGAGCCTGACTCAGAGAAGCAGTTAACATCTGAAAATGCATAAGAAGAAATGTATTATCAGCACTTGAAAGAAGGGAAATATCTATAGAACCAGCTGGTCAATCAAATTGCAATAGTATCTAGCAATATCTGATTATTGGTTATGGGAAGATACTGACCTTGATCATTCAAGATTCTATCATCGCTTTCTCCCTAAACAAAGTCTCAGGCAATAACTAATATCTCCAAATCTGCCCCAAGGACAGATCATTTTCTCTTCAGGCTTTATTGGAATGTTCTGATTTTTAAGAGTTCATCTTAAAAAGACAAAATGAGAAGTGATTCTGGTTTTCTAGCTTAGGAAATTCAGATGTCCAATCAAGCACCTACCTGACCCCCTAAAATCTAATCAGCCATTAGTTTTTTTTATTAATAATATGATCCCCATATAACTAAATCTCATCATATTCATTGCTTGGATAGCAGATATTTAGCAGTATTTCCTATAATTTCTTCTGGAAAGATGTGCCTGTATATGATGAATTGTATATGAATCACAGACTATAAACATTCATGTTTCTGGAATATCACAGCCAAAAGAGACCTCATGAATCATTCAATGCAACTCATTTATTAGAAGACAGTGAAATTACAACTCAAAGAATTTAAGTACTTTTTCCAATATTGCAATAATTAATTAGTAGTACAGCTAACTTTAAAAGTCAGGTCTTCTAACTCACAAACAGTGTTTATTCACTCCTAAAGGTTACTTTGTATTTCTGAGATTAGTTTTTATTTATGTCAGAAACTTGGCCAAATATTTTGTTATGTAACTAGTTAGGAGTCATTCCACTAAATTCTTTAAACATTAGTCCAAAAACTCACTTAACAACTTGGTGTTTGATTGAAAAGATATAGATCTGTGTGTGCATTTTGAAAGCTAACTATCAATAGTCAGTCTCTTGGTACGTACCAGACATGATGACAAGTGCCTGACATGTGACAGCTTAACAGTAGTTGGTGGAGATGACACAGAGCTACAGAGGGCAGACCACGTGTGTCTGCTGTTCGATAACTGCCAGACCACACTTCACAAGGGCAATGCCACTAGTCATAAAATCCACCATATGAGAGAGGAATAGTATATGGCAGTCGCTTTACACATAAGCAAACTTGATTTCCACAGGAAATTGCTGATTTCCTTCAGAAACGAAACTGTATATGAGAAAAATAAGACTCAGAAATTTTAACCGTGGTCTCTTGTTCAACCTGTTTCTCAGCAATATCCCATGCATGTGCCTTATATTCTCAAGATACTTTATTTTCATGACCGTTAAGCTTATCTCATTCTCTTTTAAGCGTCTTCAGTACATGGCACTGCCTGTCTGAAGAAATGTTCCCACTGTCTATTTATCTCACTAGACTATGACCACCATAGATTTCTAACTACCTTTCACATCTGTACAAAAATTTAACATTTCTTTTTTTTTAAGATTTTATTTATTTATTTTTAGAGAGAGGGGAAGGGAGGGAGAAAGAGAGGGAGAGAAACAGCAATGTATGGTTGCCTCTCACATGGCCCTCACTGGGGACCTGGCCCACAACCCAGGCATGTGCCCTGACTGGGAATCGAACTGGGACCCTTTGGTTCCCAGCCCGTGCTCCATCCACTGAGCTACACCAGCCAGGGCCAAAATCTAACATTTCTTAAACATGAATAACATTTTTCAGTATAAAATAACTTTATGAATACACTGGTGAACAACTACTAACCAGTATCCATTGGGATATTTTTAATTATTTCACAGACAGTCCCAGTCATTTAGGAAGAATTATTTCACAGAAAATTAATATTACAGTTACTTAAGGGAGCCCATTTGTATTTTTGATGTTGTATAGCAGTTACCTCTGACCTCAGTTATAAAGCAGAATTCCATCATGGAATAGATCTGTATCGGACATGGTTCTTCAGGAAAACAGAACCTGTGGGATATATGTATAACCATTTAACAGATTTGTTTTTAGGAATTGGATCACGTGACTGTGGGAGCTGGCAGGTTGGCCAGCTGGAAACTCGGGCAGGAGTTAATGTTGCACTCTGGAGTCCAAACCTCATGAGGCATTCAGTAGATTTGGAAACTCAGAGTGAATTTCTATGTTACAGTCTCAAGGTAAAATTTTGTCTTCCATGGGAAACTTCAGACTTTCTCTAAAAGCCTTCAACTGATTAGATGAGGCTCACCCACAGTATGGGGTATAATCTGCTTTACTTAAAATTTACTGATTGTAGAAGTTAATCGCATCTACAAAATAACTTCATAAAACCATCTTCATTAGTGTTTGACCAATAACTGGGCAGCATAGTTAGTCAAATTGGTATTTGATATTTAACTATTGCAAGCCCCATAGACATCAGCACAAATGAATACTGGTATATACATGAAGGACAGTGTAGACATGAGGCTTTCAGAATATCTTCCTACACATTGTGTAAACCCTCATTAAGTCTGAGTGAGGGTGGTGGAAGATGGTTTGAGGTGTCATAGAGACGCTGTCCCCCGAGTAATTCACCAGTATGGGTGGCAGTGTAGACATATGGCATACTCTGACATATTAGAAACTTGGTAAGTCTTGACACTAGTCTCTTCACCGCGGAAAATTAGCTAACAGGCTCTTAGAGGTGAACACTGTCCTCAGAGCCTAAGTATTTGCATAAGGGTATGAGATGTAATGGAGAGATACTGGGTATTTTTCTATATAAAAATAATTGACAAAATGTGCAATTGCTAAAATTGATGCTTAAAATGAGGAAAGATGTCATCCTTTAAAACTTTTTGAGAAATCTAAGTATATTTAGAAATATTTTCTTTACCTGGAATTGCTGTGTAAAAATAATATAGCTTCTAAAACATTCTTGATCTTTTGAAAAGTAGTTGACATGGTTGAGCCATGTCTAAGAAGTAAGAGTCTAGTATATTTCTAAATCTGTTTTTGATTTCAAATACAATGCTTAGGGTAGGAAGCATAACACTTAAACAGTGATTTCTCATGAACAATCCTGGATTTGTCCCATAGAAGACATTCATGATAATGCATTATCTATTTTTAAGAAATACAATCTAACCCCCCCCAAAAAAAGACCACTCTCTGCACGTCTATTTTAAAAACAAGTCCAAGTGACACACATGGAATAATCACTCAAGATGATAAGTTTGTTTCACACAATTCATATATTATCAAAACTCACAATGGACATGTTACAAGAACTGAAATCGGCACCGACATGTTGTCGATTTTTATGGAAGGATCCATTAAACAAAACTTTCCAGAACCACATGACATTGATGGTGATATAAATAAGAGTTAAGAATTACCACAGGACCTTAAAGGAAGTTTATAAAGTAATTGGCACAATGTAAAAGTACGGTTATAAAGGTAATCATGGACTTTCTTACCTCTCTTCACTGTTATGCTGACATGATTTAATTCTAATTTAATTGAATTCTAATTCAATTCTAATTTAGAAAACACCTGACATCTCAATTCACACCAGTATGTTATCACTGGGAAAACCAATATTGTAAGGCAAATGGACTAATGACAGGCAATATCAGTTTCTCTTCACTGCCAGGTAGAAGTGATGACTCAAAAGTCAGTAGCTGTTTGACATTCTCAGTAGCATCTCCATGTTGGCGTATTTGAACTTACTGTGTGCCTGTTTTTAGCAAGCTTGTAGGGAGTAACCTCTTTTTTAGTGACCTGCTTTGTTTATTTTCAATATGAAATGAAAACAGCATAAGGGTTCTAGCAAAACAGTTGATGGACAGTGTTATTTTCAGTATGCTTTAAATGACTTATTTTCACTCACAGGGTCAGTTCACATTTCAGAAAAGGAATCATAATCAGGTCTTAGACAGGAGCACAGGTTTCAAACTTGACATGCTTCTGCCCCCACATGATGTTCAAGGAGGTGGAAAAGAGACTTCAAGGAGTTTCATTAGAAGATGGGACATGGAGAACTCTCCATTCTGTGGTCATTTGAATAGAGAATTTAGCTTCAAAATTTGCAAGATAAAAGAAAAAATATTACAGAACTAGTTATTATTTGGATTTTTATTTTAACACTACGTTTGGAAATTGTGGTGCTTGCAATTACTCAGCCTCTTTTTTTTTTTTTTTTTTTTTTTTTGGTTAAAAGTAAATTAGCAAGAAGTATGTCTTCTCTTTCAGTATAGTATGAATATTTTCTCTCTTTTTCTTGGAAGGCAGGGTGATAGAGACCTCGTGTGTAGGTTTCCTTTGAATTCCCTTTATGTACATTTTTAACCTTGCAGTGAAAATGAACTGTGCATACACAACCCTGGAGCCTGCCTTTTTTGCAATTTCAAATTACCAATTTGAATTACACATGTTGAGCTTGCTAGCATTGGCCACTTGCCTTAGGGGATTATTGTTGAAAGACAATTTAAACCATTGAGGAGTCACAGTGTTTATGATAGCACACATTTATACATCAAAATCTTTCATTTTTTTTTAGTTTTAGAGTAAAATAGGAACAATTCTAAGGCCAAGCTTTCTTCAAGCCCTGCTGATGTTTGACTCGTGAAATGCTATTTGTTGTGTATGATCTGTATGAAGGAAACCATGTTTATTTTTTTTCCTTTTTATTGTGCGCTTGTTAATGTATTTCTAAAGGTATTATGCTAATTATAACACTACTCTTCACATTCAGAATCCAAATTGCTCATTTTCAAGTTTTTCTTTTTTTTCCAAATTGTAATCTGTTAATTACTTGTTTAATGGAGTGTGTAATTACGTACTTTAAGTTAGGAAACTGTTTCCATTTCAAAGAGAGAAACCTATTTTAGAAATGAAAAAATATAAACCCAATCCTTTCTGATACAGAATATAACTCTTTACTTTCCTTAATGGTTCTAAGTGAGAAGATGAGATTGCAAAACAACTCATTATATCTTCTCCTGATGCGCTTGTGCATACCACTTCAAACACGGTGAAATTTATGGCCAAGGTAACAGGTTGCCATTTAGCTACACTTGCAATGTAATTTTACTCTCCATTCATGACATTTATATGACTTAATATCCTGAGTAGAAAGAAAATCCAGTTATTAACATGATACATTTTAAAATTTGTTTTCTTTTTCAAATGCCTCATTAGGGGAGCAAATGGCAACGTGAAAGTGATTAAGTGAGGGAACACGATATAAAAGAAGTGGAACAATTTAGAAAATACAGTAATGATAAATAACGTTGAGTTTGAGGCTAATACATGGCTTATATGGTTGACATAAAAATTTAATTTTTAAGCAATATCAGGTATAAGTGATAGCCAGTATGCTTTTCTGTCACAAATGAGGAAGGTGAGCCTTACAGATATTAAGCCACTGTCGCTCATCAGATGTACAAGCTTCACACTCCAAGCCATTGACTCCAAACAAACTACAAGCAACTGCAATGAAAAGAGGTTATTTATATAATCTTACCGAATAAAAGAGAATGGACTTGTTCATGATATTTTGGTGATGAACATTTATTGTCTATTATGTCTATATAGAAAGTTGGAAATTTATTAGAAGAGCTCTTGATAGCAAAACCTCCATATTGGATGGGAAAAGAAGCAATATACCAAGGCTCATCTTTTCACTGGAAGTGTTTGTAATTTGAAGACAACTGGCTGGGACCTAAGACAATGCCTTGTAAAACTAATGGCCAAATAGAATGGAAGAAAGAAGAACATTTTACCCTTTGAAACACTATGCATGAACCTGGAGCATATTGTGCTAAGTGAAATAAACCAGTCAGAGAAAGACAAATACCATGTGATTTCACACATATATCAAATCTAATGAACAAACTGAACTAACAAGCAAAACAGAGACAGACTCATAGATGGAGAACAGGATGACAACTAGTGGCAGGGAGGGGAAGAGCAAAAAAGGAAAAGGGCTCATGGACGGGCAACAATGTGGTGATTGGTGGGAGAGGAGGGTATAAGGGGGCTAAATGGTAAGGGAAAACTACAATAAAGATTAAATTGGAAAAATAAACTAATGGTTAGGTAGTTATGTATGCAAAAAAATGGCAAATTAAAAACCTTAAAAATCTCTGCCCCCCCAAAAAATAAATTAGACAATTGGCTAAATCAACTTTCTCAGGCTTCTGGAAAGTAACCAAAGGCCTGCAGAAGTGTTGGAGAGGAGAGGCATACATTCAAGAATAATGTCTAAATCTCAGTATGAACCATGGGGTTTGGCATTTTGACATTTCACGTTCTTCTCTCTAGCTCAGTGTAAGACTTGAAAACCAGTAGTCCACAAACATGGTGAAATCCACCATCCTGTTGGCCAGCAGAAGGAGAAGAAAAGGGTTTCATCCTCAGAGAATCCTTTATTATTGTCTGATGGTTCCCTGGAAGATTCCACTTTAGAGAATATCTTCATTTGACCTGAGCTGAAGTCCTCCCAATGTGAAAAGGCTTTTCTCTGGAGGTGTGTGTTGAAAATATGTCAAGGTCACTGTTTATCTTCCAGAGTTGTCTGAGGCAGTGGGTAATAGTTGGAGTCATTAATGAGTTAACCAGAATGCTTAAAATGAAAGCTTGGGAATGAGATGTCCACAAGGATTTTGGAAAATTCCAATACATTATCATTAATCCAGTAATACATGAACTTGCATAGGGCTTTACACCTGCCCAGGAAATTTTGGAAAAGGCCCTAAGCTCTGGCTGACCTTGATGCTCTGGGGAAGTAGGAAGTGAAGGCTAAGGCATCGGTGTCAACTGCCTAGTGAAGGCATGCCCCAGTGTGCAAAAGCGTCTTTCAGTCAGGACTGGAGGACTTACGAAGGGAATGTCTGTCCCATTGTCTAATAAATAGCAGACCATTAAGCTAACCAGATACTTTAATAGCTACACATGACAAAGAATACAGACTTTAATGCATTAGTTCATAACTGTCAATATAGAAAGAGGACAAAGACAGACACAAATAACAATAATAACTAATTTAGGAGAAGGGACAGAAACTGATTTCAAAAGTTATTATATTACTTAAAATGTCCAGTTTGCAACAAAAATTGTGAGGCATTCAAAGAAACACGCTAGTATGGATCATACACAGGAAAAAAAGCGATCAGTAGAAACTATCCTTGAGAAAGCCCACGTGATGGACTTCCTAGACAAAGACTGTAAATATGCTTTTAAAGATCCTTTGAAGAACTAAAGGAAACAAGTCTGAAAGGCATAAAGGAAAGTATGAGAATCCATATCACCAAATCGAGAATATTGATAATGAGATAGACATAAAAAGGAACACGACATGAATTCTAAAAAATGAAAATACAATAACAAAAATTAAGCATTCAATGCAAAGGTCAGTAACAGCTTTGTGCAGACAGAAGAATGAATCTGCAAATTAAGAGAAGTTCAATTGCGAATACCTAGACTGCTGAACAGAGAGAAGAAAAAGTGAAAAAAGCCTCAGAAACTGTGGTGCATCATTAAACATACCAGTGTGCCTAAAATATTAGTCTAGAAGGAGAGAAGAATGAGAAAAGTATGGAGAAATATTTAAAAAATAGCATGCTTTAAACTTCCTACATCTGATTTTTTTAAATTAGTTAACATATCAAAGTTCTTTGAATACCAAGTAGAAGAGACCCGCACCTAAACTCTTCATAATCAAAATGTTAAAAGCTAAGATAAAAACATCATCTTGAAAACACCAAAAAAGTAGTGACTCATGATATATATGGAATCACCAATAAGATTAAAGCTAACTTCATAACAGAAACCACAAAGTCCAGGACACAATAAAAAGCCATATTCAAAGTGCTGAAAGAAAAAGACTATCAACCCCAAATTTTATATCGGGCATAATTATTCTTCAAAAATGAAGGAGAAATTGACTATCCTAAGATAAATAATGAAAGACTTACTCACTAGCAAACCAGCCATAAAAAATACCAAAGGTGGGCCTTCATGCTCATAGGAAATCACAGCAGGTAGTAATGTAAGGCCATGCAAAGAAAGAACTATATAGGTAAATACCAAAGGCAATTTAAAAACATATATTTTCTTTAACCTTTTTTCCCACCTGACATAAAAGACAACTATATAATGCAATAATTATAAAATATATTGATGCACACAATGTATAAAGATACGATTTGAATGGAAATAACAAAAAAGAGAGAAGGGAATGAAGCTATATAGGAGAAAATTTCTCGCATACTAATTGAAGTTTATATTAATCTGAATGAAATCTAGCAGATATATGTATACAAATAGTAGTAGAATAAACATTCTTCTAAAGGGCACATGGAACATTTTCCAGCTATCATTATATATTTCAACATATATATTTCAATAAATTTAAAAAAATTGAAATTAAACTATTTTCTCAAACCTCAGTAAAATGAAATTAGAAAAAATCAATAAAGGAGACACTTTGGTAAATTCACAAATACATAGAGATTAAATACACATTTAAGCAGCCAATGGATCAAAGAAGAAATCACACAGAAAATTAGAAAATATGTTTTGATATATGAAACTAAAAGCACAATAAACCATAACTTATGAGCTACTTTTAAATCAGATCTCAGTGGGAAATTTCTAGCTGTAAATGTTCATATTAAAAAAGATAACAGTTCTTCATTTTTATTTTTTAAATATATTTTATTGATTATGCTATTATAATTGTCCCATTTTTACCCCCCTTAATTCATCTCCACCCTGTACCCCTCCCCCACCATCATTCTCCCACCTTGGTTCATGTCCACGGGTCATACATATAGTAAGTTCTTTGGCTTCCCCATTTTCCCATGCTATTCTTTAACTTCCCCTGTCTATTTTGTACCTACCATTTATGTTTCTTATTCGCTATACCTTTTTCCCCATTTTCCCTCCTCCCCCTTCCCACTGATAACCCTACATATGATATCTATTTCTGTGATGCTGTTCCTGTTCTAGTTGTTTGCTTAGTTTGTTTTTTTTAGGTGTGATTGTTGATAGTCATGAGTTTGTAGTCTAAATTACTGTTCATATTTTCAATAGTCTTCTATTTCTTAGATAGGTCCCTTTAACATTTCATATAATAATGGCTTGGTGATGATAAACTCCTTTACCTTGACCTTATGTAGGAAGCACTTTATCTGCCCTTCCATTCTAAATAACAGCTTTGCTGGGTAGAGCAATCTTGGATGTAGGTCTTTGCCTTTTATGACTTGGAATACTTCTTTCCAGCCCCTTCTTGCCTGCAAGGTTTCTTTTGAGAAATCAGCTGATAGTCTTCTGGGAACTCCTTTGTAGGTACCTGTCTCCTTTTCTCTGGCTGCTTTTAAGATACTCTCCTTATCTTTAATCTTGAAAAATGTAATTATGACACACCTTGGTGTGTGCTTCCTTGGACTTCAACCTCTTTGGGACTCTCTGAGCTTCCTGGACTTCGTGGAAGTCTATTTCCTTCACCAGATTAGGGAAGTTCTCCTTCATTATTTTTTCAAAGAAGTTTTCAATTTCTTGCTCTTCCTCTTCTCTTTCTGGCACCCTTATGATTCAGATGTTGGAACGTTTAAAGTTGTTCTGGAGTTTCCTAAGCCTCTCCTCATTTTTTTGAATTCTTGTTTCTTCATTCTGTTCTGGTTGAATATTTTTTCTTCCTTCTGGTCCAAACCATTGATTTCAGTCCCAATTTCCTTCCCACCACTGTTGGTTCCCTGTACATTTTCCTTTAATTCAAAATTCATAGCCTTCATTTCTTCCTCTATTTTTGTGACCATACTCAACCATTTCTGGGAGCATCCCAGTTACCAGTGTTTTGAACTGTGCATCTAATAGGTAGGCTATCTCTTGATTGCTTCATTGTATTTTTGCAAACATAGAGTCACGATATTACCCAACAATTCCTTTTCTAGACATGTGCCCAGGACAACTGAAAACACATGTTTATGCAGAAGCTTTCCATGAATGGACATTAGCAGCACTATACATGACTAAAACCGGAAAATTACCCAAATAAACCTCAACTAATGAATCAATGAATAAAATGTGATATAGCTGTCCTTGAAAAATGTCATTTTGTTCATCATTGTTTCATAATAATGAGAAAAAGAAAATTGAATCTCAGCTGATGCTGCTCTATATGGAGTCTGCATGTTTGCCCCATGTCTGCATGGGTTTCATCAGGTACTCTGGTTTCTTCCCACATCCTGAAGTCATGCCCAGTGAGGAATTGTCATGTCTCAATTGTCCCAGTCTGAGTGGGTGCAGGTGTATATGTGAGTGACCCTGCAATGGAAAAGTGATTTGACCAGGGTTGGTCCCCGCATTGTGTTCTGAGTGGCAGGATAGGCCTCCCAAGACCTCTGAACTGGAGTAGGAGAGTTGGAAAATAATGATCTTCCTTGTTTCATTTATCTTTTTTTAAAGTATGTATAATTCACATTTTTCTCAAACTTTAATATTAGAAATGTTTGAGGTCTTAATTTAGAAGTTCGGTGTTTTTTGTGACCAGATACACACCATAGAAACTTAATTTACTTTTATGTCAGTTAGCTTATGGTAAAACTGATTTTGTATTAAGTCATTTTGCTTAAAGTCACAGTTTTCCAAGCAAATATCAGAAACATTTAGTGAAGACTTACTTTATATACATAGCTATAAAAAAGGATGAGGTGCCACTAAATATTATAACTTGAATGAAACTTCAAAATTTACACTAAGTGGACACAGTCAGACGTAAAAGGCCACCATATTTTTTTTTATGTCAGGTACATGAAAAGTTCAGAATAGGCAAATGCATGAAAATGGAAAGTAGATTAGTGGTTGCCTAGGATTGGAAGACAGCAGGAATGGAGAGTTGCTGCTAATGGGGTTTCTTTTGTAGTCATGAAAAGTTCTATAATCAGAGGTTATGGCTGTACAACTTATGAATATATTGCACTAAAAACAACTGAGTGTATACTTTGAAAGGATCAATTTAGATATGTGATTTATATGTCAATTAAGACCTCCAAGAAACTAACGGTAGTTTCTGTTGCAGGAGGGATATCTTATTCTCTACCCCATCTCTGTGAAATTAGACAATAAACACACTGGAATTTATGCTGTGCATTTAATTAACTGGTTTGTGAAAAAATTAAAAGGCTTTTTTCTACTTTATTCCCTCATGACGAGGGAAATAATTTTCTTCTAGCTATATTGATTTGCTTTGCTGATTTGTTTGATCGGAACTCATTAGAGTAATTCATCTTTTGTTTGTGCAGATATAAGTTGAATAATAGAGATGGGGAAGTCCACGTGCAGGGTTTCTATAGCAGGCCAGGTTATCTCTTCTGATTTCAATGTGCTGACGTAAAATATATATGTCGTGAAACAAATCATTTTGATTAATAATTAGTACTCAGTCTTTTACAGGAAGACAGGCATTTTTTGTTTTAATGAGTTTCTTTTGTTGTAGCTAATCATATCTCCTGTTTTACTGTTTTACACATTCCATTTTAGTTGAATATTTATAATGAAGGCTGTGTTCATTGAGAATCTCAGTAACTTTCTACATTGTGCTTTGATTTATGTGAGACTGAGTCACAGGCACATGCTACATTAAATAATGTTTTACCTTGATAATTTGTTCTGATACAACTCTATTATCTCTTCTATTCATATATGCCTTTATTAAGTACTTTCATGATTTCATCTTATCTTTTCAATTATTTTTCCCTTCATTGATAGACTTCACATAGAAAATTGTAGCATTCATTTCCCCAAACTCCCTAAATAAAATTTAAAACTTTGTGTTGGTTTCTTTTTTCTAAAATTAAGCACAGTAATGCTATTTCTCTAACAAAAGGTTAAATATCTGTCATAGTTAGAGGCCCTGGCTGGTGTAGCTCAGTGGATTGAGCGTGGGCTGCGAACCACAGTATCACTGGTTCGATTCCCAGTCAGGGCACATACCTGGGTTGCAGGCCAGGTCCCCTGTGAGGGCCACGTGAGAGGCAACCATACATTGATGTTTCTCTCCCTTTCTTTCTCCCTCCCTTCCCTTCTGTCTAGAAATACATAAATAAAGTTTTTTAAAAAATAAATAAATATCTCTAATGGCTAGAAAAGTGAAATCTTTGATCAAATGAATTGATATTTGACAAATATCAACACCAAAATATCACTTGATATTTTCTGATATTGTATTTGGTAGATAGCAAAGATGTTGAACATGCTGCAGTGACATAATAACAAAACAAATTTTTCTTTTATAGATGAGGAGTAAACAAGGCAGAAAAAACTGAGTGTGGAAGTAGAACGACAGGGTGAGGAGATCAGATGGTAGAACCGAGAATACTTTTACCCTGAAACCAATCTGTTGTCAAGAAGAACTGTTAAGGAGGGATTGTATGCTGGCTTGTTGAAGTTTCAACAAGGTTCCAGGGCCTGAAGAAAGTAAGCAAACTTAACCAAAGTTTCATTAACAAACATTTTCTTCTGACTCATCCGTGATGACAGCAATTCAGCTAATTTTTTATGAGGCAAACTATGGGAATTTGAAAAATCTCTGTCTGGCCTTGCCATGCATAAACTAGGAAGACATCTGTGAGTCTTATCTCAGTCATATGCAGAAGGGCATTGCTCTGCAATAAGAACATTGGGGGAATTTCTTTATCATACTGTTCCTCAGAAGCACGGATCTCAGGTAGAATTCAACGTTGTTAGTCTACTATACGACAAAAATATATAACCCATCGAAATGCCAATATGATAATCTCCCCCACGAACTCCTTGATATTGTAAGTGTATTTTAGATTCCCAAGACTTTGCTATGCTTGTAATCATCTTTCATTTGCCAGCCTTAATGATTCTAGTCAAACTAATATTTGGACCAAATTTTCCAAGGTCCTGCCTTTGTCTTGCGTGGCTTAAATGCCTATGTGAATTGCAATATTCTCTATCAGGAAGGCATTTTACCAAAGTCCTTTAAACTGTATGTTCTATTATTTGAACTTTGTTTAATCTCTACCAATTTATATTGTTCCAAAAGCAGAAACCACTTGGTAAAACCAATTGGAGAAATGTGACCAACAATATACATCCCAAGAAAATTGTAAACATGACATCACATTTAAGTCCATTTCTTTAGTTTTTGTGGAAAAAAGGCCCCAGAGCCTTCAAAAATACTCAAAATAATTGACGATCCTCAACATATGTCTTCAGTCTCATGCATTATGCCAACATGAGTATTTTAGTTTGCAGGGTAATTTTTATTGAAAATTAATCAGCTGACCTTTAGTATCGTGTGCTAGTCTATTAAACTCAATTAGCATGAGCCTGTCCTTGGTAACATTGCTAAACTTTCAGTTTGTCAACAACAGCAAAAAAAAAAAAAAAAAAAGCACACAAATAAAAAACCTGAAAGCCTGAACACAAAGAATTCTGCTGAAGTCACCAGGTGATGCATTTCCTTGGGACTGAGACCTGCTGGGTATCCTCCAATGCCCTGTGGCATCGCCTGTTTATACAGGAATGCCATTGTTGTTATTTGGGTGTCTATAGGCTACCTCAGTGGATTTCAACATTCTTCATCTCGTGACACACAGGAAAAGATACGACAATTCTGTGGCACACCAAAAATATACTTTTTGGCAATCTGACAAAAAATAGTTACATTGTGTTGGCCATTGTCATTTTTTTATTTGACAATCTAAGGAAAAGAGATCAGTGCCCCTGACTAAGAAGCTATTGCTATTAAAATCCTTGCAGCTCACTGGTTAAAGATCGCTGGTCTATATCATTATAAATATGAGTTTGGTGAGTTTACTGTGGTATCAACAATTTGCACAAGTAAGAATAGAAGTTGGGAGAAATGAGTGGCAACTGCATGTTATAGGTGGAAATTGCTAATTGCCAAAATATCACAAATAAAGGAAGAAAGCTTAAGTTTCACAACTAGCTGCAACTAGAGGTTTAGGAAGAGACCAACATTTACATGCACTGTAAATACAGCATGTGCCATGGTTTTCCTATATGGAACATTTACATAATTTTTTCAAAAAATAAATAATGTTGGTCTAAGATGCTTAGAGTTATGTGATTTCTTTATAAACAAAAACATCTGTGTGCCTGCGCCATCACCGTTCTCCATTCAGAAAGGATTTCTGAATCTGTGGAAATTGGTAATGCTGCTATGGTAGAGAAATGATGTTTGGGTTAAATATATTCCATTTATATACACAGAGAACTAGTCTCCTGGGTTTAAAACAGAACCATAATGTTCATCTTGCATTTCAATTAGTAAACAGAAGTGGGGACTAAATAGCATTCATATATATGTACATTTTATACATGGTACACATTTGAAATATACTTTAATATACTAACTTTACATAGCTCATATATTTCATGTATGATGGGGTGAATTTGCTATGGATGTGTGAGTATGTGAACAAGAATCTGTGAACTTAAATATATTTGTATTTAAAATAACTGAAATGATACACGTGAAACTTTACGATAGAAAGTTCAAGGTGGGTTGGAATTATAAAGGAATGATCAGAAGTAATTATCTTTATATAATATTCTCCTTTAAATGAAAAGTTTTCCATAGAGTCTTTGTAGAATTATTTTACAATATATGTGTAAATAAATCGATGTGTATGGATATGTGTATAAAGACAGAGATTTAAACTTGAGTAAAAGTATTGCAGAACGTTAAAAGTTTAAATCGTAGTGACAAAAATAAGAACGTTGTTATGATATGAATTGTATCCCCCCAAATTCATACATGGAAGTTCTAATTTCAGATTGTGAACCTGTTTGAAGTCAGGGCCTTTAAAGAAGTAATTAGGGTTAAAGAAAGTCTCAGGAGTGATCCTCATCCAATCAGACCAGTGTCATTCTAAGAAGAGAAGGTTAGCACTAAGGACACCTGGGATGTTCACAGACAGAGAAAAGGTCATGTGAGGACACAGAAAGCGGGTGGCCATATGAAAGTCAATGTGAGAGGATTCAGAAGACACCAAACCTGCTGATATCTTGAACTTGAACTTCTGGCCTACACCACTGTGAGAATATAAACTTCTGTTTTTAAAGCCATCCTGTCTGTGGTATTTTGTTATGGCAGCCCAACATGCTAATACGGATGTCTATTTCCATGTCTGGATGTTTCTGAAGGGGTCCTGGAAAACCTTTCAGAAATTTGTGGGGGTTGCAGTGTTGTTAAAACAAAAATGTCCACCCTTCTATTGCTATTCATCATAATGGTAAAAAGCAACCAGGAGTAAAACTTCTGGTGCCTTTATATTATTCAAAATAGTGGCTACAATGAAAAAAAGAATGAAATCTTACCATTGTGACAGCAAGGATGCAGGGGATGATGCTAAGTGAAAGATGTCAGACAGAGAAAGGCAACTACCATACTCATATGCTTTCACTTGTATGTGGAATCTAAAAAACGAAATAAGCAGAACAGAAACAGACTCACAGATACTGAGAACATACTGATGGTTGTCAACAGGAAGGGGGCTTGGGAACTGGATGGTGAAGATGAAGATATTAATAAGTGCAAATTGGCAGTTACAAAATAGGGGCATGTCAAGTACAACATGTGGATACAGTCAATGATATTGTAATGACTGTTATGTATGATGCCAGGTAGATACCAGACTTATTGGGGAGTTCCTTTGAAAGTTATATAAATGTCTCTTCACTGTCCTGTGCACCTGAAACTTAACATAATATTGAATATCAACTGTAGTTTAAAAAAAACATAGTAGTGCCAACTATACTAGTAGCCATTGGATTCTTCAGCTCCATATTCTCACAAGAAAAATTAACATACAAACAACAACAACATGATGAAGCATTTTATTTAAACATTAATTTTATGAAATATCAATTCTTGTTATATATCATTATAATATTTGGGGTGACAATGTAGAAATTATGCATAAAACAATTTTGTTGCATACCAAAGTATGTTGATGGTCCTAGGGGAAAAAATATTGGCAATTGTTTGGATGTAAGTTGAAGCGGTAGCATTTTTTCTTACTTAAAAAGTGTTGCTGTTATTTTTAATTTAATTTATTGGGGTAAAGTAGGCTAATATAATGATATATATTTCAGGTGTATAATTTTTAACACATCATCAGCATATTGTATCATGTGTAGTGTATATTATAACCTCTTCTACCTCCTCCACCCCCTTTCCCTCTGGTAATCTGCATGGTGTTATCTGTGTTTATGAGGTTTTTTTTTTCTTTGCTTAATCCCTTCACCTTTTCAACCAGACCTCCAACACACCCCCCCTGTGACAGCTCTCAGTCTATTCTCTGTATCTATTTGGCTGTTTCTATTTTCTTTGGTAGTTTATTTTGTTCATTAGATTTCACTTATAGGTGAAATCGTATTTGTCTTTCGCTGACTGGCTTATTTCATTTAGCACAATACTTTCTAGGTCCATCCATGTGGCTGCAAAAGGCAATATTTCTTTGTTTATTGCTAAGTAGTATTCCATTGTGTAAATGTATCACCGCTTTTTTTATCCATTCATCTACTGATAGGCACTTGGCCTGTTTCCAAATCTTGGCGATTGTAAACAATACTGGAATGAACATAGAAGTGCACATAATATTTTAAATTAGTGTATCAGGTTTCTTTGAATATATTCCCAGTGGTGGAATTGCTGGGTCATAAGATTGTTCCATTAAAAAAATATATTGTTGATACTATTACAGAAGCCCCCTCTTCCTCCCCTCCCCTCTTCCCCCACCACGAATCCCACACCCCCTAGCCTTCACCACATTGCTGTCTGTGTCTTTGCATACAGGCATGTATGCAACATGTCTGTGTCATGGACTTTGCATACAGGCATGCATGTTCTTTGGCTAATGTCTTACAGTCTCCCTCAACCCTCTCCTCTGAGATCTGTTCCATGTATCCATACCTCTAATTTTATTGTGTTCATCAGATTATTTTGTTCCCTAGATTCCACATATGAATGAGATCATATGTTACTTGCCTTTCTATCATTGGCTTAATTTGCTTAGTATGATATTTTCCAGGTCCATCCATACTGTTGTAAGGGTGAGAGTTCCTTCTTTTTTACAGGCAGTTTTGTTTTTACCTTTTTGAGGTAACTCCATACTATTTTCCACGGTGGTTGTGCCAGTCTGCATTCCCACTGTCAGTGCATGAGGTTCCCTTTTCTCCACATCCTTGCTAACATTTGTTGTTAATATATTGTTGATGACCATTCTGACAGGTGTGAGGCCATATTTCATTGTGGTTTTAATTTACATTTCTCTGGTGATTAGTGATATTGACTATATTTTCATATTTCTATTGACCATCTCTTTGGAGAAGTGGCTGTTTGGGTTCTTTGCTCATTTTTACAAATTGCATTTTGGGGGGTGTTGAGTTGTAAAGTTCTTTACAAATTTTAGATATTAACTCTTTATGAAATACATTACTGGTGAATATGTTATCTGAATAGATATGGTGAATCTATATTAGTGGGTTGTCTTTCCATTTTGTTGATGGTTTCCTTTGCTGTTCAAAAACTCTTAAGCTTGATGCAGTCCTGTTTGCTCATTTGTTCCCTTTGTCTCCCTTGCCCAGAGAGATGTATCAGGAAGAGTACTGTTATGGGAAATGTCTGAGATTTTACTGCCTATGTTTTTGTGTAGGATTTTCATGGTTTCAAGTCATACATTTAAGTCTTTTATCCATTTTGAGTTTATACAGGTGTATGGTGTAAGAAGGTAGTCTAATTTCATGCATGTATCTGTCCAATTTTTCCCACACCATTGAATAGGCTATCTCGTTACTCCACTGTATGTACTTGCCTCCTTTATCAAATATTAATTGACCATAAAGGTATGGGCTTATTTCTGGGATTTCTATTCTGTTCCATTGTTCTATATATTTGCTTTTATTTCAGCACTATGCTGTTTTGATTAATTTGGCTTTGTAGAAAAGCTTGATATCAGGTAACATGAGGTCCTCCCCCTTTATTCTTCTTTCCTAAGATTTCTGTGGCTATTCTGTTTTTTTTTTTTTTTTTTTAATGATTCCATATGAATTTTTTGGAATGTTTATTCCAATTCTTTGAAATATGCCAAAAAGTATCTTGAAAGGAAATGCATTGGCTATATAGATTTCTTTGGGTAGTATAGACGTTTTCATGAGGTTAATTCTTCCTATCTATGAACACGATATGGTGGAACCTCATTTCTTGAGCTCATTTTGTTCCAGAAGGCTGTTGTTCCAAAACTGAAACTCCTTTGTTTGTTGCCCGAGGGAATACGTGACTGATCACACAGGTAACAACATGAAAGGGTTGTCTGGTCAAGAACTGAGAACCGAGTGTTGTTCGACAAACAAGACATTATTTCCGTGAATGATTTGGTTGAGGACCAAATTGTTCAAATGGGAGATGATTGAAAAATGAGACTTGACTGTGTATGCTTTCACTTATTTTTATCTCCTTCAATTTCTTTCTTCAGTATCTTATCATTTTCTGAGTAGAGGTCTTTTACATCCTTGGTTAAATTTATTCCTAGGTATTTTAG